>CASBWL010000411.1:0-257500 GCA_949130495.1 Sambucus nigra
AGGGTTTCGGCAGGGCCATCAGGGTCCGAATGGCCATCAGAACCAGCAGGGTCAGAATGGTCAGCATCAGTTTCAGCAGGGCCAGCAGGGCTAGTGGAGGAACGGTAATGGCCACCAGGGCCGGGGGCAACAGGGACAGAGAGGGGGAAACTTCCCGGGGAAGTGTTTCGTTTGTGGCAAGACTGGCCATAAACGCCAGGACTGTCCTGATAGGGGCAGGGCCCCGCAGCAGCAGCAGGGTGCTCGACACGAGCCACAGAGGCCACTTTCTCCACCAGCCCTTCCAGCTCCAGCCCAGGTACCAGCTCTTCCAGCCATTCCTGCAGCTCCTGTGCAGCAGGGACAGTTACAGTATGGACGTGTCTATAACGTCCACCAGGCAGCAGCTCCGCAGGCACCACCCGCAATTGAGGGTATATTTCCTATCCATGGTACTATGGGTCGGGTTTTGTTTGATACGGGATCAACGCATTGTTTTATAGCTACACATTTTGCGAAAGCCTTAGGGTTGTTAGCTACGGCAGAGAGCACAGTGACGTGTGTAGACTCACCATTGGGGAGTGGGTCACTTATTTTCTTTATATGCCGAGGAGTGGGGGTAGAGATTGGTAGTCTGGTATTACCTGCAGATATGTTGGTATTAGATATGCATGTTCACGATGTGATTATCGGTATGGATTGGCTCGCAGATTATAGAGCCATGATTGATTGCTTCGGTGGGAGCATTGTTTTTGCCATTCCGGGGCAAGAGATGTTTGTAGTGGCGATGCCTCGCCCAGAGGGAGGCTCGACCGCTCATTTGTATTACATAGAGGAGGATACCTCTAAGGAGGTTGTGATTCCTTGAGATTCGATCCCAGTTGTCAGGGAGTATTCTGATGTGTTTCAGGAGATACAAGGCCTACCCCCCAGTCGAGAGAGAGACTTTGTTATAGACTTATTGCCATATACGAGACCTATAGCACGCGCACCGTACCGTATGGCCCCAGCTGAGATGAGGGAGTTACGGGATCAGATTGAGCAGTTGTTGGGTCAGGGGTTTATTCGGAGGAGTACTTCACCGTGGGGTACCCCTGTTTTGTTCGTGAAGAAGAGAGATGGTTCACTGAGATTGTGTGTGGACTACCGGGAGTTGAATAAGGTCACGATACAGAATAAGTATCCGTTGCCTCGAATCTATGACTTATTCGACCAATTGAGAGGAGCTTCCTTCTTCTCGAAGATTGATTTGCGATCGGGATACCATCAGTTGCGTATCAGGGAAGGGGATGTCTCGAAGACGGCGTTCTTAACGAGATATGGTTCTTACGAGTTTCGGGTTATGCCTTTTGGTTTGACCAATGCTCCAGCCGTGTTTATGGACTTAATGGATAGGGTGTTCAGAGATTTCCTAGATCAGTTTGTCATTGTCTTCATCGATGATATTCTGGTTTACTCCCAGACAGAGGAGGAGCACGCCGAGCATTTGAGGCAAGTTTTGCAGACGCTACCTCAGAACGAGCTGTATACAAAATATGAGAAGTGCGGGTTTTGGCTAAAGGAGGTCCAGTTTTTGGGACACATTATTTTCGACCGGGGATATCTGTTGATTCGGGGAAGGTATCCGCGGTGAGGGAGTGGGAACAGCCCACGACACCGACAGAGATCCGTAGTTTCTTGGGTCTCGCAGGATACTACAGGAGGTTCATTCGGGGATTTTCGAAGATAGCGGGTCCTTTGACACATCTGACTCGTAAAGGTGTGCCATTCATCTGGAGTGATGCCTGTCAGTTGGCATTCGATGAGTTGAAGGATAAGTTGACCTCAGCACCTGTGTTAGCATTGCCGAGACCGGGAGTTGAGTATTTAGTTTACACCGATGCGTCCTTAAAAGGACTTGGAGGTGTATTATAGCAGGAGAGTCAGGCCATAGCTTATGCATCCCGTAAGCTAAAGCCTCACGAGAATAATTACCCCACTCATGACTTGGAGTTAGCGGCAGTGGTATTTGCCCTATGGATTTGGCGACATTACCTTTTAGGGGAAAAGTTTCGATTGTTCACGGACCACAAATCCCTACAGTACCTATTCACGCAGAAAGAATTGAATATGCGGCAGCGAAGGTGGCTTGAGTTTGTGAAAGACTATCAGTTTGATATCCAATATCACCCGGGGAAGGCTAACGTAGTAGCAGACGCGTTGAGCCGTAGACCTGTAGATGAGGTGGCGGAAGTGTGGAAAGCCAAGTGGAAGGAATTGGGACACCAGGATGCAGTGACCCGATCGTTCATGTCTGTGATGACCGTTACACCGCAGATTGTCACGAAGGTAGTAAGGGCACAGGCAAATGACTCGTTCTGTCAGGAGCAGATAGTTCGATTACTAGCAGAGGGAGCCGAGTCCTATACCGTTAGCTCAGACGGGGGATTACGCTTCAATGGGAGACTAGTAGTTCCGGAAGGGGAGGAATTGCGGCACGAGGTGATGGCGAAGTCGCACGACTTACGGTTCGCGGTACATCCCGGTGGGGAGAAAATGTACCAGGACATGAGACGACAGTATTGGTGGAGCGGGATGAAGAGAGATATTGCCGTGTTTGTTTCAAAATGCGCCACTTGTCAGCTAGTAAAAGTGGATCATCAGAGACCGGCAGGACTGCTACAGCCATTGGAGGTCCCGATGTGGATGTGGGAGAGCATATCCATTGACTTTATCACAGGGTTGCCTACGTCGCAGAGAGGTCACGACTCCATTTGGGTAATTATGGACAGGTTGACCAAAGTTGCTCATTTTCTACCCGTAAGGACAGACTACACTGCGGGACAGTATGCCCAGCTCTTTATTTATGAGATAGTGAGACTTCACGGTGTGCCCCTAAATATCGTGTCTGACCGAGACAAGATATTTGTTTCACAGTTTTGGGAGAGTTTTCAGGAGGCCATGGGAACGGAATTGCGGTTGAGTACGGCGTATCACCCGCAGACCGATGGGCAGACCGAGCGTACAAACCAGATGTTGGAGAACATGCTACGGATGAGTATCATTGATTTTGGAGGTGGATGGGAGCAGTATCTTCCACTGGTGGAGTTTGCTTACAACAACTCCTACTAGTTCACCATTGGCATGGCTCCATTTGAGGCGTTGTACGGTAGACCTTGTCGTCCCCCAGCATGTTGGTTGGAGGTGGGGGACAACAAACTACTTGGGCCGGAAGTGATTCAGGATACTTCGGCGAGGATAGAATTGATTCGGAGTCGCATTCGGGTAGCTCAGGATCGGCAGAAGAGCTATGCTGATGCAAAGAGGTTCTTCAGGGAGTTCCAACTGGGGGACCAGGTTTTGCTCAGAGTATCTCCTATGAAGGGGATTATGCGTTTCGGGAAGAAAGGGAAGTTGTCACCGATATATGTGGGACCATTTCCTATTATTGAGCGGATTGGACCGGTTGCGTATAGGCTTGGATTACCGGAACATTTACATCGGATTCACGATGTGTTTCATATTTCCTCGCTAAGGAAATATCTTAGAGACAATTTGGCTCATTCTCACATTGCTTTGGAGGATATCGATCTCCAGCCGGATAGCTCCTACAAGGAGGGGCCGATTGCTATTTTGGACCGAAGTGAGCGGAAACTGCGGTCAAAGATAGTTCCATTAGTGCGTGTTCAGTGGCGACATCATAATGTCGAGGAGTCCACATGGGAGCGCGAGGATGAGATGCGCGAACGTTATCCAGAGTTGTTCTTACCAGGTACTTTCTAGTTCCGAATTTCGGGACGAAATTCAGTTATTAGGGGGGAAGTATGTAATACCCCGTATTTTTGTGATATTTATTTATGGGATTAATTAAATTAAATGTGTATTAATTGGAAATTAATCCGGATTAAAATACTAGCGAGATGCGAGTTGGTATTTGATTGTAATGTGCATATATGATTATATATGAATATTGAATTATGAAACTTGTCGTGAGATTGAAATACGGTAATTTCGAAATCTTGTTGAGACGCGTGTGACAGTCGCGTCAAGGAAATATTTATTTTAATTAAAAAGTGAATTTTAGTTCTATTAACCGTATGGTCGTTTTGAGTGCGCCAACGCGTCCGGAAGGGTTGAAATAGTCAGAAAACACTAGCCGGGGGTTTGGTTTGGGTCCCGGGGCATTTTTAGGCCATACCGGCAACGTATAAGGGTAATTTGGTAATTTTGGATTTTTGGGAATTATTAACTACGAAAATTGGGAATTAAAAAGCTGACTTAGTAATTCCCCACTTAACCCACTAATCCCACTAATACCCAAATAGGCTACGGAAGTTATTGAAACTTGTTCCAAAAGAATTTCTAAAACACAAAACCCTAGCCACCATTAACACCTTGAGAAGAAAAGCTTGTTGAGAGAGAGAGAAGGAATTCTGCAGAAAGAGAGAGAGAACACTCCAGAAATTCGTCATCAAATTCAGAGATTCAAATAAGGCAAGTGATTTAATTTCGTTTTTATAGAGAATGCTTCTTCCATGCGTAGGATATTCAATTAAATTGTATTGTTGTTGAAGTATGATGAAAACCCATTTAATTGGATGTAGAGATTTATAAATCTATTGAGGAAATTGCATGTAGAACATTGATAGGATGATTAGTGGGATGATAATACATCTTTTACATTATAAAAACGGATTTAGTTATGTCTTAGAATGACTTGATTTTTCTAGGGTTCATGTTCTTGAGAATTTGGGAAAAATGTTGGAGAATTGTTAATTTGATGTAGTTTAGTGTGGTTTGAACCCACATAAATGTTGTAATACGGATGAAACATGTTTAGGAAGGATTAGATACCTTGAAACATCGTTGGAATGACATTTAGAGGAGATTAGAAGTGAAGAGAATTGGGAAAAAACGAAATAAGGATTTCTGGGCTCGAAACTGGCCACTCGTTAGAAGACCTGCCCAGGTCGTTCGAACGAGCTCGTTCGAACGAGCTTCTAACGAGTTGACCATTGACTTCTAACGAGGGTGAAGTTCGTTCGATAATCTCGTTCGAACGAGATCTCGTTAGATAGCCCAGTTCGTTCGAACGAACTCTCGTTCGAACGAGACTTCGAACGAGTTGACAGTTTAGGCTTTTTAGCCTGTTTTGATCCCGAGTGTCCCGTAACCTTGTGTATACATAGAGATAACCTTCCCTTGATGATTAAATGGTATATTTGGGATGTTTGGGATATAATGAGGAGTTAAACCTAGTAGTGAAGTTTGAACCTAAGGGAGAATATGAAGTAGGACGTGAGTGTCTAGTACGATGTGAGAACTATTGACGGCCTAATTTATTATATTAACCGGGAACATATAACTTGTGTAGTATTATATGTCGGTACGAGAATGAGAAGTGTACCACCAATATATTATGGTGATTACTAAGACGTGTGCATACTTAGTATATGTATTGATTTTATGTGTATGACATACCTACCATACTTGCTATCACGGGAGGTTTGCGTTCGCTTAGGGCCCTCTAATCCTTGTGTTGCCCGGATTTAGACTGGTTACCTCGATGAACATAGGTCAGAGAAGGACTTATTGGGATGTTAATAAGTCTGCTGATCGTGGGAGCGCAGGTATGTGCGTGACCCATGTGATGTGACTGTGTTCGCCTCCATTATTTGTGATGTTGTTATTTGAGAACTATTCCTGAGAGATTCGGAATATGTGATCCTTATGTACGTGATGTACCGGGATGGATAGCAGAGTATGTGTGCACCGCAGCTAGTCTCGGGGTGCTTGTATTGTATATTTATGACGTGATTAATATACATTAAATTAATGAGAACTTTCATGTGGCATTGTATGAATATGGAAACCTTTTGAGAAAAATATAAAGGGATAACCTGAAATGAATTATATTGCTTAAGTGAGAATCTGAATTTTAGTAAAGCCTCCATTTATTTGATAACGCTAGAATGATATATGGGAATCGAGTAGTAAGGGGTAGAACTTATTACGGTATGGTTAGATATGTATGTTATTTAGATGGGTACGGTACGTTAGGAGTGCACATGTAGTCGAGAGGTGAGAATTTCATGTGAGTGCACGTCCTAACATGTATTTTGCATTTAATGTTTTAATGTTATTAAAACACTTGCTGTTTTCAAAATGATTTCCACTTTTGGGCTCTGACCCATTTGCTTTCAAATCTATTTTTGTAAAAACCATTTTAGGTGCCCAGCCACAAGGACACCATGCTTAGGATTCTCATTCAGGTGACGAGCTGTAGCTGTTTGTGGAAGTTACAGGACTTTGCTTGTAGACGCTTCATCTACTTTGACTCCATATTTATCAGTTATCAGTTGTAGGGCATGTCGCCCATTTCTTTTAGAGACATGTCATTTACTTCAGAATTCAGACTTTTGGCATGTAATTATTCAGGATTCAGACTTGTCGTATTATTTTTCAGTTGTGGGATTGTTGTGGGGAGTTTTCCTACGGATTTATATTTATTTTGTTGGTTATTCATTACTTCATTATGGTGAATGGTTGTTATTCTTTCATTATTCTTTTACTGCATGTTAACCAGACTTAACTTAAAATTTGGCACTTACTTTTTAAATACTAGGTGGTTAGTAATTATTAAAATGTTTTCGACAGTGATGCTATTAACTGAACCAACTTGACATTTTGAATTGATTTAATAAAGGAGTAGCTACCCGGTATTTAATTAGTCGGGGTGTCACAGTTGGTATCAGAGCATCAGGTTCTAGTGTCCTTTAGGATCTGAACGACTTATTATGTTTTTGCTGAGCTTTCTTTGATGTAGAGCCCTATATTTTAGGATTGTTGTATTCTCTTGTATTTGCTACGTTCTTCAGCTATTTTAAGTTTATAACTGCGAACTTATAAACTTCATTCTTATTTCAGATGCCTCCACGACGTGCACAAAGGGTTCCCAGGGATGCGACGCCAGAACCACAACCCGCACCAGCTCAGAGCACGATGAACGCCGCCGAGGTTGAAGCCATTGTGGCTCAGGCGGTAAATGCCGCACTTGCCGTAGTTCAGCAGGCACCACCTCAGGCGCCAGTAGCAGTGCCAGTTCAGGCCCATGCATTCCCGTCTGCTTGGGAACGTGTACGTGATACTTTTCAGAAAGCACACCCTCCGGAGTTCGCAGGTAGCTCCGATGTGGTAATTTCGAGTCAGTGGAGGAAGGATATACAGCGGCACTTGAGGATGTATGAGTGCACAGATGTCCAGAAACAGATGCTAGCTACTTTTAAGCTAGTGGGGTCAGCACTGCAGTGGTGGGAGTCTATTACCACCGTGGGGGAGAGAGATACTCTCACTATTCAGGAGTTTTGGGTGCGGTTCGACCGCAAATACTTTCCGTCAGCTGTTCACACGGAGATGAGAAGAAAGTTGATGAGCCTCAAGCAAGAGGGTAAGACTGTGGCCGAGTATGAGGCCGAATTTACTGATCTTATGAATATTGTTCCGGATGAGATACCTACTGAGGAGAAGAAAATACAAAAATTTACAGACGGGTTGACATGGAGGATTCGTCAACACTTGTTAGGGAACTTCTCGTTAGCCACTTATTCTGATGTGGTTAACGCTGCATTGCTCCATTTCCAGGATCACCGCTTTCACATGACTGAGGGCAAGCGATCAGGAGAGTCCAGCCATCAGGGCAGGACTGGGGGAAATGGTGCCAGTGGGGCACAATCTGTTCAGAGGCAGAGACAGGGTGATCAGGGTTCCCAGCAGGGGGATCACAAGAGGTTCAGGTCAGGGAATTTCCGACACGGACAAGGAGGGTTTCGGCAGGGCCATCAGGGTCCGAATGGCCATCAGAACCAGCAGGGTCAGAATGGTCAGCATCAGTTTCAGCAGGGCCAGCAGGGCTAGTGGAGGAACGGTAATGGCCACCAGGGCCGGGGGCAACAGGGACAGAGAGGGGGAAACTTCCCGGGGAAGTGTTTCGTTTGTGGCAAGACTGGCCATAAACGCCAGGACTGTCCTGATAGGGGCAGGGCCCCGCAGCAGCAGCAGGGTGCTCGACACGAGCCACAGAGGCCACTTTTTCCACCAGCCCTTCCAGCTCCAGCCCAGGTACCAGCTCTTCCAGCCATTCCTGCAGCTCCTGTGCAGCAGGGACAGTTACAGTATGGACGTGTCTATAACGTCCACCAGGCAGCAGCTCCGCAGGCACCACCCGCAATTGAGGGTATGTTTCATATCCATGGTACTATGGGTCGGGTTTTGTTTGATACGGGATCAACGCATTGTTTTATAGCTACACATTTTGCGAAAGCCTTAGGGTTGTTAGCTACGGCAGAGAGCACAGTGACGTGTGTAGACTCACCATTGGGGAGTGGGTCACTTATTTTCTTTATATGCCGGGGAGTGGGGGTAGAGATTGGTAGTCTGGTATTACCTGCAGATATGTTGGTATTAGATATGCATGTTCACGATGTGATTATCGGTATGGATTGGCTCGCAGATTATAGAGCCATGATTGATTGCTTCGGTGGGAGCATTGTTTTTGCCATTCCGGGGCAAGAGATGTTTGTAGTGGCGATGCCTCGCCCAGAGGGAGGCTCGACCGCTCATTTGTATTACATAGAGGAGGATACCTCTAAGGAGGTTGTGATTCCTTGAGATTCGATCCCAGTTGTCAGGGAGTATTCTGATGTGTTTCAGGAGATACAAGGCCTACCCCCCAGTCGAGAGATAGACTTTGTTATAGACTTATTGCCAGATACGAGACCTATAGCACGCGCACCGTACCGTATGGCCCCAGCTGAGATGAGGGAGTTACGGGATCAGATTGAGCAGTTGTTGGGTCAGGGGTTTATTCGGAGGAGTACTTCACCGTGGGGTACCCCTGTTTTGTTCGTGAAGAAGAGAGATGGTTCACTGAGATTATGTGTGGACTACCGGGAGTTGAATAAGGTCACGATACGGAATAAGTATCCGTTGCCTCGAATCTATGACTTATTCGACCAATTGAGAGGAGCTTCCTTCTTCTCGAAGATTGATTTGCGATCGGGATACCATCAGTTGCGTATCAGGGAAGGGGATGTCTCGAAGACGGCGTTCTTAACGAGATATGGTTCTTACGAGTTTCGGGTTATGCCTTTTGGTTTGACCAATGCTCCAGCCGTGTTTATGGACTTAATGGATAGGGTGTTCAGAGATTTCCTAGATCAGTTTGTCATTGTCTTCATCGATGATATTCTGGTTTACTCCCAGACAGAGGAGGAGCACGCCGAGCATTTGAGGCAAGTTTTGCAGACGCTACGTCAGAACGAGCTGTATACAAAATATGAGAAGTGCGGGTTTTGGCTAAAGGAGGTCCAGTTTTTGGGACACATTATTTTCGACCGGGGGATATCTGTTGATTCGGGGAAGGTATCCGCGGTGAGGGAGTGGGGACAGCCCACGACACCGACAGAGATCCGTAGTTTCTTGGGTCTCGCAGGATACTACAGGAGGTTCATTCAGGGATTTTCGAAGATAGCGGGTCCTTTGACACATCTGACTCGTAAAGGTGTGCCATTCATCTGGAGTGATGCCTGTCAGTTGGCATTCGATGAGTTGAAGGATAAGTTGACCTCAGCACCTGTGTTAGCATTGCCGAGACCGGGAGTTGAGTATTTAGTTTACACCGATGCGTCCTTAAAAGGACTTGGAGGTGTATTACAGCAGGAGAGTCAGGCCATAGCTTATGCATCCCGTAAGCTAAAGCCTCACGAGAATAATTACCCCACTCATGACTTGGAGTTAGCGGCAGTGGTATTTGCCCTATGGATTTGGCGACATTACCTTTTAGGGGAAAAGTTTCGATTGTTCACGGACCACAAATCCCTACAGTACCTATTCACGCAGAAAGAATTGAATATGCGGCAGCGAAGGTGGCTTGAGTTTGTGAAGGACTATCAGTTTGATATCCAATATCACCCGGGGAAGGCTAACGTAGTAGCAGACGCGTTGAGCCGTAGACCTGTAGATGAGGTGGCGGAAGTGTGGAAAGCCAAGTGGAAGGAATTGGGACACCAGGATGCAGTGGCCCGATCGTTCATGTCTGTGATGACCGTTACACCGCAGATTGTCACGAAGGTAGTAAGGGCACAGGCAAATGACTCGTTCTGTCAGGAGCAGATAGTTCGATTACTAGCAGAGGGAGCTGAGTCCTATACCGTTAGCTCAGACGGGGGATTACGCTTCAATGGGAGACTAGTAGTTCCGGAAGGGGAGGAATTGCGGCACGAGGTGATGGCGGAGTCGCACGGCTCACGGTTCGCGGTACATCCCGGTGGGGAGAAAATGTACCAGGACATGAGACGACAGTATTGGTGGAGCGGGATGAAGAGAGATATTGCCGTGTTTGTTTCAAAATGCGCCACTTGTCAGCTAGTAAAAGTGGATCATCAGAGACCGGCAGGACTGCTACAGCCATTGGAGGTCCCGATGTGGATGTGGGAGAGCATATCCATTGACTTTATCACAGGGTTGCCTACGTCGCAGAGAGGTCACGACTCCATTTGGGTAATTGTGGACAGGTTGACCAAAGTTGCTCATTTTCTACCCGTAAGGACAGACTACACTGCGGGACAGTATGCCCAGCTCTTTATTTCTGAGATAGTGAGACTTCACGGTGTGCCCCTAAATATCGTGTCTGACCGAGACAAGATATTTGTTTCACAGTTTTGGGAGAGTTTTCAGGAGGCCATGGGAACGGAATTGAGGTTGAGTACGGCGTATCACCCGCAGACCGATGGGCAGACCGAGCGTACAAACCAGATGTTGGAGAACATGCTACGGATGAGTATCATTGATTTTGGAGGTGGATGGGAGCAGTATCTTCCACTGGTGGAGTTTGCTTACAACAACTCCTACTAGTTCACCATTGGCATGGCTCCATTTGAGGCGTTGTACGGTAGACCTTGTCGTCCCCCAGCATGTTGGTTGGAGGTGGGGGACAACAAACTACTTGGGCCGGAAGTGATTCAGGATACTTCGGCGAGGATAGAATTGATTCGGAGTCGCATTCGGGTAGCTCAGGATCGGCAGAAGAGCTATGCTGATGCAAAGAGGTTCTTCAGGGAGTTCCAACTGGGGGACCAGGTTTTGCTCAGAGTATCTCCTATGAAGGGGATTATGCGTTTCGGGAAGAAAGGGAAGTTGTCACCGATATATGTGGGACCATTTCCTATTATTGAGCGGATTGGACCGGTTGCGTATAGGCTTGGATTACCGGAACATTTACATCGGATTCACGATGTGTTTCATATTTCCTCGCTAAGGAAATATCTTAGAGACAATTTGGCTCATTCTCACATTGCTTTGGAGGATATCGATCTCCAGCCGGATAGCTCCTACAAGGAGGGGCCGATTGCTATTTTGGACCGAAGTGAGCGGAAACTGCGGTCAAAGATAGTTCCATTAGTGCGTGTTCAGTGGCGACATCATAATGTCGAGGAGTCCACATGGGAGCGCGAGGATGAGATGCGCGAACGTTATCCAGAGTTGTTCTTACCAGGTACTTTCTAGTTCCGAATTTCGGGACGAAATTCAGTTATTAGGGGGGAAGTATGTAATACCCCGTATTTTTGTGATATTTATTTATGGGATTAATTAAATTAAATGTGTATTAATTGGAAATTAATCCGGATTAAAATACTAGCGAGATGCGAGTTGGTATTTGATTGTAATGTGCATATATGATTATATATGAATATTGAATTATGAAACTTGTCGTGAGATTGAAATACGACAATTTCGAAATCTTGTTGAGACGCGTGTGACAGTCGCGTCAAGGAAATATTTATTTTAATTAAAAAGTGAATTTTAGTTCTATTAACCGTATGGTCGTTTTGAGTGCGCCAACGCGTCCGGAAGGGTTGAAATAGTCAGAAAACACTAGCCGGGGGTTTGGTTTGGGTCCCGGGGCATTTTTAGGCCATACCGGCAACGTATAAGGGTAATTTGGTAATTTTGGATTTTTGGGAATTATTAACTACGAAAATTGGGAATTAAAAAGCTGACTTAGTAATTCCCCACTTAACCCACTAATCCCACTAATACCCAAATAGGCTACGGAAGTTATTGAAACTTGTCCCAAAAGAATTTCTAAAACACAAAACCCTAGCCACCATTAACACCTTGAGAAGAAAAGTTTGTTGAGAGAGAGATAAGGAATTCTGCAGAAAGAGAGAGAGAACACTCCAGAAATTCGTCATCAAATTCAGAGATTCAAATAAGGCAAGTGATTTTAATTTCGTTTTTATAGAGAATGCTTCTTCCATGCGTAGGATATTCAATTAAATTGTATTGTTGTTGAAGTATGATGAAAACCCATTTAATTGGATGTAGAGATTTATAAATCTATTGAGGAAATTGCATGTAGAACATTGATAGGATGATTAGTGGGATGATAATACATCTTTTACATTATAAAAACGGATTTAGTTATGTCTTAGAATGACTTGATTTTTCTAGGGTTCATGTTCTTGAGAATTTGGGAAAAATGTTGGAGAATTGTTAATTTGATGTAGTTTAGTGTGGTTTGAACCCACATAAATGTTGTAATACGGATGAAACATGTTTAGGAAGGATTAGATACCTTGAAACATCGTTGTAATGACATTTAGAGGAGATTAGAAGTGAAGAGAATTGGGAAAAAACGAAATAAGGATTTCTGGGCTCGAAACTGGCCACTCGTTAGAAGACCTGCCCAGGTCGTTCGAACGAGCTCGTTCGAACGAGCTTCTAACGAGTTGACCATTGACTTCTAACGAGGGTGAAGTTCGTTCGATAATCTCGTTCGAACGAGATCTCGTTAGATAGCCCAGTTCATTCGAACGAACTCTCGTTCGAACGAGACTTCGAACGAGTTGACAGTTTAGTCTTTTTAGCCTGTTTTGATCCCGAGTGTCCCGTAACCTTGTGTATACATAGAGATAACCTTCCCTTGATGATTAAATGGTATATTTGGGATGTTTGGGATATAATGAGGAGTTAAACCTAGTAGTGAAGTTTGAACCTAAGGGAGAATATGAAGTAGGACGTGAGTGTCTAGTACGATGTGAGAACTATTGACGGCCTAATTTATTATATTAACCGGGAACATATAACTTGTGTAGTATTATATGTCGGTACGAGAATGAGAAGTGTACCACCAATATATTATGGTGATTACTAAGACGTGTGCATACTTAGTATATGTATTGATTTTATGTGTATGACATACCTACCATACTTGCTATCACGGGAGGTTTGCGTTCGCTTAGGGCCCTCTAATCCTTGTGTTGCCCGGATTTAGACTGGTTACCTCGATGAACATAGGTCAGAGAAGGACTTATTGGGATGTTAATAAGTCTGCTGATCGTGAGAGCGCAGGTATGTGCGTGACCCATGTGATGTGACTGTGTTCGCCTCCATTATTTGTGATGTTGTTATTTGAGAACTATTCCTGAGAGATTCGGAATATGTGATCCTTATGTACGTGATGTACCGGGATGGATAGCAGAGTATGTGTGCACCGCAGCTAGTCTCGGGGTGCTTGTATTGTATATTTATGACGTGATTAATATACATTAAATTAATGAGAACTTTCATGTGGCATTGTATGAATATGGAAACCTTTTGAGAAAAATATAAAGGGATAACCTGAAATGAATTATATTGCTTAAGTGAGAATCTGAATTTTAGTAAAGCCTCCATTTATTTGATAACGCTAGAATGATATATGGGAATCGAGTAGTAAGGGGTAGAACTTATTACGGTATGGTTAGATATGTATGTTATTTAGATGGGTACGGTACGTTAGGAGTGCACATGTAGTCGAGAGGTGAGAATTTCATGTGAGTGCACGTCCTAACATGTATTTTGCATTTAATGTTTTAATGTTATTAAAACACTTGCTGTTTTCAAAATGATTTCCACTTTCGGGCTCTGACCCATTTGCTTTCAAATCTATTTTTGTAAAAATCATTTTAGGTGCCCAGCCACAAGGACACCATGCTTAGGATTCTCATTCAGGTGACGAGCTGTAGCTGTTTGTGGAAGTTACAGGACTTTGCTTGTAGACGCTTCATCTACTTTGACTCCATATTTATCAGTTATCAGTTGTAGGGCATGTCGCCCATTTCTTTTAGAGACATTTCATTTACTTCAGAATTCAGACTTTTGGCATGTAATTATTCAGGATTCAGACTTGTCGTATTATTTTTCAGTTGTGGGATTGTTGTGAGGAGTTTTCCTCCGGATTTATATTTATTTTGTTGGTTATTCATTACTTCATTATGGTGAATGGTTGTTATTCTTTCATTATTATTTTACTGCATGTTAATCAGACTTAACTTAAAATTTGGCACTTACTTTTTAAATACTAGGTGGTTAGTAATTATTAAAATGTTTTCGACAGTGATGCTATTAACTGAACCAACTTGACATTTTGAATTGATTTAATAAAGGAGTAGCTACCCGGTATTTAATTAGTCGGGGTGTCACAATGAGGGGATAAAGTTGTCGCAGGAACAGCCTCAGAAGGGACTGCTCCCTCGGCCTGTCGGCCTGGGCTAAGATCAGACGTTTCTCTCCTCCCAGAAGGCCCAACGCCTGTTGGTGACGATGCTCTCTCATCCATCTCTCCTTCGCACGATTGACTCTCGGCTGGACGACCAGACGACCCATAGGACTCAGAGGGTATAATAGTGGCTAATGGAATGGGGAGAATGGGTCGTACCCAATTAGGGTCAGCCCCTCGTCTCCTCTCCTCCTCTTTCTCTATTCGTCTGATCTCTACGAAGAGATTCTCTTGAAAGGATGGTAATTCCTTAGCTAAATTGTAAAGCCTCCTAAGCATTAAGGGGGAGACCCTACACTTAGAAGAATTTGGTTAAGCTAACTACAAACAAGCTAACAGTTGACAAATAAGTTTACAATTGACCAGACTGGACTTTTGGATTGAAACAAAAGAAATCACGGGTTTTAATCAAGAACACTCAAGAACCAGTCGCCGGAGAAGATACCGAAAAAGTTATGAAACAGCCTAAGGAAAATACAGTCCTACGAGCCTAAAATAGGAAAGCAAATAGAAATGAAGATAAAGAGAGCACTTGGCAGAGGGATTACCTGATAAAGAGTAAGCAAGACTGCCAAAGCTCGAAACGGTGAAGGTGCCGAAATGGCAATGGAGCTGGTGAAATGCTAGAGAGAGAGAGTTCAGGCGCGAAGAAGAAAAAGGGGAATAAAACTTCAAAAATCATTTAAATACCTTAGTAATGAGTGGGCCCATTAACCAAGGCAGAACACGGCCCACGAGGAGGGCGTCATTAGGGTATAAAGTCCCAAGCTAAGTGTGCAGCGGCCACGCCTTGGGAAATGGAACGACAGTGGATTCTGCCTACGTGTCACATCAGTTTGACAGGTGTCATTCATCTAACTGTCCATACACTCATCTCAAAAGCAACACTATCCCTCAGCCATCTCAACAACATCGATGGCTAAGGGCTGGGGGTGATTGATATACCCATATATACCCTCGGCCATGTCGAGGGCACCCTGTGCCTCATCAGGCTCAGACGACCCTCCAAGGGGCCGACCCCTCATCAGGCTCAGACGACCCTCCAAGGGGCCGAACCCTCATCAGGCTCAGACGACCCTCCGAGGGTACGACAGTACGAGGCCTAAATTATGTAATACCCCATATTTTTATGGCTTTTAAATTTAGGGATTTTATTAAATTTAATTGAGATAAATTAATTTAATTTTAATCCGGAACGTTGTTTTAAATATTTGCTAGCGTGACGAGAGTTAGTAATTATTGAAATTTATTGAATGTTACTGGATGATTATAGTAATATATGAGATTTATTTTATAAAATTGTCACGTGTGAATAAAATGGCAATTATGAAAATTTTAGTCGGGACGCGCCCGTATCGTGTCGGGATTAAATGTTGATTAATAAAAGTGAATAAATTATAAGTTGCTCGTATAGTCATTTTGAGTGCGCCAAAGTGTCCGGAAGGGTCGAGATAGTCATAAAAGTGTACCCGGAGATTTAGTTTGGGTCTCGGGGCGTTTTTAGGCCTAATTAGTACCCCGAGAGGGCGTTTTGGACATTTCGTAATTATGGGTAATTAAACCCACGAATTTGCAAGGGTTATATCAGATGTCAAATGTTATTTTCTAGGGTTAACACAATCAAATACTAATGACGGCCATTGGAGAGGAAGAGGGGAAGCTCTCCAAGGAGTTCTAGGCCAAGAACACCTCCGATTGCACCGCCGTCACTGCCAAATGGTAGTTCGCGCTACGAGGATCTTGACCACACCAAATTCTTCCACAAATCAGAGGTTAAATTTCCAAGCAAGTATCTATCTTGCTTTTATCAAGTTAATGCATCCTTTTATATTAGTCTTAGGTTGATTAGACTTAGTGTTCTTGAAGAAAAACGTTAATTGAAAACAAAAATTGCATGTTATAGTGATAGAGATCATATTTCTGGAAACCCATTTCACATGTAGAGGTTGAACCACGAATTTCCATGGTATTAGTGATAGAAAATCTGGAAAAAGAATGAAAGAAACTAAGATAAGGAAAATATTAGGGTTCATGAGAATTATATAGAATTTAGCCCTTTTAACCCATGATTCTTGATGAAAACTCGCATGCCTTACGTAGATTATTACTCACTTGGGTTTATTATGTTTGTGGTATCAATTTCTGGGAGTTTGGGATTTAAAAGTTTGGAATTTGATGAGTTTGGATTATAGAACCCGTAACTGGTATTCTGCATATTTCGCCATACCTGTTTGATCGATCGATCGAGCACAGAGCATCGATCGATCGATGGTTCGATCGATCGACCCCCTTTTATCGATCGATCGACCCCTCCTGGGAAAACTGCACTTTTTCTCGTGTTAGCTTAATTCGATTTTATGCGTAGTAAACCTTGATGTTAATTTAATAAAGGAGTGATCTCCCGGTATTCAATTAGGCGGGGTGTCACAAATTAGTCCAGACTCACTGCAAGAGGGAACTTTTCCCTCGGCCTCATGCCATAGTCCGAGGGTGACATCATCACAGCGCGTGGTTTGGGAGACGCGTGGAACAATGCGCGTGAGGCTCATATGGCACGTGGAATACCATTATAACAATATCACCCCCTCACGTGAGGGAATATTTTGTCGTCATTAATCACAGGTGGCATCTACAGGTGTCAACAGGAGATTGGCTAGATCATCATTCACATGCACCATGCATACTTGAGGGGTACACTACACCCCCAAGACCTATATATACTTGTCACCTGCAACCCTACAAGGGGAAGGATCGACCGATAATTGTAACCCTAGCAAAAACTCTGCTTATACACACAGTAGAGAGAGAAAGTGAGCTTATGTGCATTGTATCCAAGGCCATTAGTGCCCATACTTAGTGGATCACACACTCACTGTGGATGTAGGCCTAATTGGCTGAACCACTATACATCATTGTCTTATTCCTCTTATACTCATCTCCTTCTACACACTTACACACATACATCTCTATGGTTGCCATTGTTACTACTGTTTGAGCTCATCATCACTTATCTGGCGGTGTTAGATTTCAGCATCATCAATAGGGTCGACCTTAACCAACAACTTGTTTTTCCCTAATGGAGTCTTAACATCTGCATTAAAAACGATTAGAGTACCCACCTTGGTGTCCAAATCCTGGACCTTGTACCCAAGTTTGAGTAACAAGTTGATATACATAATCGCTGAAAAACTTCCTTGATCGATAATTATCCCCTTCACGTCAAAATTCACCACCTAAAGAGTTATTACCAATCTGTTATGGATAGATATGTAACACCCCGTATTTTTAATAATTTTTAAAATGGGATTAATTAGAATTAATTGTGGGATAATTGAAAATTAATCAGGTTTAAATATTACTCAAGAATAAAGTAATGTGTGATTTGTGTTGAATATTACTTAGTGATTAAAAATATATGATTATGTATTTACATATGATTATGATTTTATAAATTATCGCGAGTGATGAATACGACAATTTTGATAATTAAGTTGGGACGCACGTGTGAGTCGTTTCGGGACTATAATTAAGTGGAATAAAAAGTGAATTATTTTTTATGTCATCCAAATGATCGTTTTGACTGGGCCAAAGGGTCCGGAAGGATTTAAATAGTAAAAAACGAGTACTCGAGGGTTATGTTCGGGTATTGGGAGTATTTGAGATTAATCCGGACTTATTTAGGTGACTTTTGGCCTTCTTAATGGTAGGTGAAAAGCCAAAAACGGGATTTCACCTTTAAAATCAAAGGTTAGGCTTAGGGAATAGTCACTTTGACAAACGCAAAGGTTAAGAAAATTATACAGAGAGTTAGAGAGAAAATGGAGAGAAGGAGAAAGAATTTCAAGAGCCTAAGGGGAGGATTTGAAGAATTTGTGCAAGAACAAACCTGGAACGAAGGAAATTCATGGAGGCTATAATTCTTTTTCAATGATTCAGACTTACAATCTAAAGGCAAGTGATTTAAACTTTGCAAACTTAGCATGTATAATGTCCATGTTAGGTTGTTTAGAACATTTCGAAGAGTTTCACGATTCAAAGATAAATAATGACGAGTTTAATTGATTCCTTGAAATGAGAAATATATAGGATTAAATATCTTTTGATTATATATTTTAATCCACGAAATTTGGAATCATTTGGTGATTAAAATCTAAGTTTATAAGTTGTTTTTGGAGAAATGATAAAATATGAGATTTCTGGAATTTATGGGAAATAATCTGATTTAATCCAAGCTTCTTTATAATTTTAAGTTGTAGAATTATTGGAGATCATTTATATGTATTGTTGTATTATTGGGAATAAATTATAAGGAGTTTGGGATCATAAGATTGAGGTTTGAGGTTGAAAAATGGCTAAACCCGTAGGTTAACTTATGCACATTCTAGACCAATATCTGGTCGATCGATCGATCGACTCCCCCTGGAGATGTGATTTATTTCTTTTTTTTTTTAAATATTTATTTAAATACCAACTGTGAGGAATATTTAGTGATGATTAATTAAACAAATTGGGACTTAGAAAAGGGCAGTAGGGTATACTTAAGACCCGAAAAATATCATGGGACGGAATGGGGGAATTTAACGAGTGTGAATTAAATTCGTTACGGTGGAAATATATATATATTGGGATTTAAATCGAATAAATGATGATTTAAGGTGAGGAGCAGTAGTAAGGGAGTTATTATTACCGGAATAACCTTAGGCTTATGTGGGATTAACCCTAATATGTGAAATAAAAGGGTTTAGATTGAATTAGGGAGTATTGAGAAATAAACCTAATCAAAGATGATATTAATTCGTAAAAAATCGGGAGTTGTGATGACATGGGCTAGTAGGGCGTGAGTGTTTACCTACTTAATTTACATGAGAAATAAATGATTACCCTTCGAGTGATGAGAGAAGCCCGGGAATATAATTTGAGAAGTAAAGTCATAATTTGTAAATACGTAGGATATGTGAGATAAATATACTATGTATGGATATATTTATATGGGTTGTGCGTGTGCCCTATTGTTATTATATATAGGTGGAATGAATACCTATATCATTATTTATTGTGTGTATGACATACCTATGTTGCTTGCTATCGGGGGCGGAGGTTTCGCATTGTGGACGATCTTATCCTGATTGGACCCATTTGGGGGGATTTAGATTTGTACACTGAGCATAGGACCTTGGACACGTTCTATTGGTGTGAATGATAGTCTCGACGACTGAATGGGAGCGTAGGTATGTGCGTGACCCGTTTGGCTGAGGAGTATGCTCTCCTCCAATATTGCGTGTTATGTTAATTATGGTTCGTGAGAGACGCCGAACCAATAGTCCTATACACAGTGAGAGATATATCAGGATATGATAGTAGAGTATGCATGCACCGCAGCTGTGTCTGGGAGGTGTTATATTAGTATATGTAATAGTGTGATGAATATATATACTGTGACGTAATGTAACGTGTGAAATTGTAGATTTAAAATATATGTAGTGGGATGTAATCTACTGTGCGAAATTGTAGATGAAAATGAATAGTATGATCGGATTGAAATAAGTAAGTGAATACTTAATCCTAAAGCTGTGAAAGTTCACAATACAGAGAAATAAACGTGTTTAATTAACATAAGTATTGTGTGGGAAATACAGGGAAATGATATTGGGTAGAATCATGTTGAGAACCTTAATTAGGGGAATAATAAGGTACGTTAGGCATGTACACTAGATTGGAGGTGAGAATTCTCAAGCGAGATCTCGAGAAGCTAACATGTACATAATAATTGCTTAATTGCATTTGTTAAGCACTTGCTATTTTTAAAAATCTTTTACAATCGGGCTCTGACCCGTTTTCTTGCATATTTTTTTCTCTATTGTATCTTGTACATCAGGTATCTAGTATCAGGGATGTCGGTATAGAATTTGGATATCTCGACGGGTTATAGCTGCTACTGGAGAGGCAGATTTTGTTTAGACGCATTCATTCTGTTGATTCATACATCTGTAGTGTCTACTTCTATTTAGGGCAGATCGCCTAGGATTCTAGAGGTTGCAATTATTTTTGTAAATACTATTGATATCAGTTTTATTTTATTGTAATGAAATATTTTAACCGGAGAGTTATTCCAGTCACATTTATTCTGGTTATATTTAGTTTTGTTGTGATATGATATTACTTATGATTATTCCGTATCGTGGAATGGTTTTAATTAAAAAAAACGGAATTTTTTTTTACACTAACTTAATTAATTATTAGGTAATTAATAAAGAAAATATTTTTCGACAGTGATGCTAAGAATGAACCAACTGTATACTCTGATCTAATTGGGTATATGATTGATCACCCGGTATTTAATTAGGCGGGGTGTCACAAGACATAAGAATACCTCTGTAATATTCCTCATATAGTAACCCAAAAAACACCAATACATGGATGTCGGTGTATTTTGTGATTTGGGTAGCCAACTCACAAAATCGCGAGATTTATCAATGGCTTGTAAATGGCAGGTGTGAGACCCTGGAGAAGTCCTTAGGTTATAATAATACCCAATTTCGTTCAGACCCACATTAGTCCCACAAATATGGTTAACGGTTATTGTGCCCATTAGATACAAAAGAAACTCACATTGTTGGTTTGGAAGTATTCCATTAAAACGGAGTACTTATACCAATAATGGGTGAAGAAGGAAGCGAACTCCCATTTAATTATTTAAAATGTTATAAAAGCAACATCGTCGTCAATGTCGTAGACATCTTCTTTAAGAGAGAGGTGTTGATTTTAACTTTACTGGTAATGAGATATTCAACATGAAATGCCTTAAAACAAATCTGAGTTCACCTCATACTTTCTCAAACGCCTGGACATAGAGAAAAAGGTTAAGAGAAGAAGAATAAAAAAGAGGGTTTCAAATCGTAGGGGAATAAAGCGATAGAGCGTACCTGTAAAATGAACAGGATGAAGAAGGTGTAAGGCCCATCCAAACCTATAGACACCCCATTTTATTACCCCCATACACTTCCATAGGTCCAAGCACTATCCATTTAACCCTAAACTCCCTAATCCTCCTTTAAATCCAAAATTTGAGGTCCACAGACGCTTATTGATCTCTATTTTACTTTGGTCAAATCTCGAACCTAATATTTTCTCAACTCATTGTCACATGGATCTGAATTCCCTTTCCAACAGTCCATATAGCGTGTGAATCGGACTTACGGTTCCCATTTAACGCCCCTTTTACTCGAAAGGTCACTAAAAATATGGTGACCCTTCTTGAGCTCCATTTGACTTTGGTCACATCTCGAACTATATATTTTTTCAACGTACTTTCATAGGGCTCTGAATAACCTTTCCAACGGTCCATACCGTGCACAAATCGGACTTATAATTTATATTTTATGATCGTGTTTACAAAAATTTCTTTTTTGGAATGCTTATGGGCACCACTTATCCCCTGTCTATAGGCAGGGAATACTTTACTCCGTCGCTAAGTCTAGAAGGCCAGCCTATTGAAAGGCCAAGGGCTATGATGATCGGCAAACCTTAGGGGCAGATTAATCAATTCTTTCCTTTGGGGGTTCCTATTTAAGGAAACCTTGACCTCATTGTTCAGAACCATTTTCCTCGAAATCAGTGCACAACCATTCCAAACATCCCTTTCCACAAATTCTCCTAACATTCCATTACGACTCCAACACCTCACCTTTGCCACATATTTTTCCACCATCTCACCACCATTACAACTATCCTACGTCACATAATAAATGAGAATCCAAGTTTTATAAAATGATTAAATTTCTTCTATTCCAGTTCATTAAACTACCGCCATTTTGTACATTTTATTGCTTTAAGCACATCTTTCTTATTAGTTTATACTTTCTCACCCTTAATCACCCTTTTTATTATCTCTATACTCACAACTTGTTTTCATAAACTCAAAACCCCAAAAGGAGGGTTTAGTTCATAAACCTTAAATTAGAGTTTTTTTTCCATTTCTCTACATTTTCACCACTTGTACAGATTTTTCCACAAATAAAAATAGGAAACTCTACCTTTTAGTTTATGGATTGAATCCCACCTTTATGTTATATCGAACTATGTAGACTTTGATATCGGGTTTCGGCGACGTAGGTATCCCGAATTTATCTAGAGATTCGAGTCTTCGTTTTCTCATTTCTCACTTTTTACTTTTTTAACTACTTCCCCATTAGTATTTTCATACATCTACTCACCTAATTATTTTTAATTTTAATGGCCACGTAAGACATGCATACTCATTTGTTCACAGCGAGTCACGATCTCGCATATCGCTCATAATATATATATTTGACTTATTTTACTACCTTTTAGTGGTCTCATCATACACGCATACTCATTTACTCACAGTGAGTCACGATCTAGCGCATCGTTAATATTTTATCTACCTTTATGTTTTTCTCTTTATTTTTACACCCCTTCAACTGATTCATTCCCCTTCTTTTCATGACGCGGCTCCTTACACAGTTTTCATGCGCGCACACACACACACACACACACACACACACACATATATATATATATATATGCACCCCACATACATTGTACACATTTTAGGGTTAAAATAACATTTTTATATACCCCGCGAGAGACCAAAAGGGAGGAATGGGTGCTTGACACCTTCTGTAACTTAATCCTAGGACATGTGATCTATATAGTTTCGTATGTATTAGTTAGTCTTTTTTATGCCATTTGTTTGGGGATGGATATATCCTTTGCCCGTTTTGAGTAAAATATTTTAGCCACTCCAATATTACATTTTCATCCCTTAATGATGGCCAATTTATATCCTTGGGATCCCGCGAACGTCACGCGAGTGGTGGAAAGGAGATTCTCTCTCCTGACCCCATTTTCTCCGCAAGTTTTTCGAGGCTAGACCGTGCATTTTCCCTATATGGAAATAGTGACGACTCCTCTGGGGACTTTATTTTAACATAATTAGACTCTACTTCACATGGTCTTTGTTTTACCTTTTTTTCTCCTTTTTTTATTTTCTAACATGTATATATGTTTTCACTTGTATATTCCTCGTTTTAGTTTCATGCTAACATGTTGTATATATGCCATGCTTATGTCACACTATCCGTGTATATTCCTTTTTGCGTCTTGCTCATTATCTCATTGCATGTACATACCATATTTTCTATCACATTCTTCATGCTTTCTTCACTTATATATATCTCACGCTTCACATTCACTTGCATATATCTTCCACACTTCACTCCACTTATTCTCACAGTTTACCTACTCCATGTCACTTATAGATGCCCATGTTTATCTCACTTGGATATATTCACATGTTTCACATCTCTTATATATATCACATGCTTATTTGTAAATATCCAATGTCACTTGTACCCACTTCCACACTACTCTCACTTGTACATAGCAACATGGTATTCCCACTTTGCACATGTATCCATCTCACTTGTGTATATCCACGTATCTCACACCTTGTACATATTCTATTACCATGCTTTATATATACTACATTCTTCATACTACTTATACATACTTATTAACTTTACTCTCCTTATATACCTATTTTTTTTTCACATGCCGCTCGTGTATATTACTATGCTCTCCTTTAGGATTAAGTAGTTGTACATATTCATCTTAGCATATATAAAACTTTTCATAAATTTTTTATTTAAGACTCGTTCATTTCGTACACTACATCGCATAAGCACTACATTTTGACAAAAAAATTATCTCCTATCGGGGGTCACTTTGTGATGGGTTGTCGATTCTGCGGGGCACAATTAACATAAGCAATATGACTCCTACCTTCCATTTGCAAATTACCTTTAAGGTATATTAAACGGTTCCCCCCGCATCATACCGCTTGACCGAACTCATGACGGAAGATATATTGCAATGAATTTATTCATCTATGTTGAGTATATCAAATTCTCTCCCACACGTACTATCACCATAAGGTATACCGTGAGGTAATTCACGCACACTAATGTATATCAAATAGATTTTTCATACATACCAATGAATGATTACCTTTATAGGCAATAAGTATATCGTGGAAGCCATGCCAAATGGGGGAAACCTTACACTAACCTCCTATGCATGAAACTCATACAGGCGTCTGCCCTAGGACACTCATACCTAGTTTGTTGATTTCAACGCGGAACTCTGTCAAAATTTTAGGTCGTCTTATAGCCCAAATTTTGGGTTATTTTGCCCATTTTTTAAACAGGACCTTATTCATGAGTCTGGAAACAACTCAAAACCTATCTTTGCTTGGCGTATCACATCCTTTCCCTGACTCGAATCCTATCTGACATTTCACTTGCACCCTAAACATATTATAATACAAGTGAAACCTAACAACAACTACAATGGGGAATCTTTTATTCCTCACTTCTTCTAAAATACCAAAGATATTTCCTCCCTATTTTAAAAAAATATTACTTTAAAAAACATATTTTCATCTCAGGTGCTACCTCAGTTCTTAGCCTGGCTCCCTATCAACTCAGGTTCGCTATTAAGCCACCCCTAAGTTCTACACCCTCATCACCCACTTCTATAAAATCCAAACGGTCTTACTGGAGATACCTCGTGGAGAACCGAATCAGAATGCCAATGTTCAGTTGTACTTGATCATAATATTTGTTCAACTCAGGCGAAGAGAGATCGTCTGAAAGTTGATGCCTAAGAAATGAAGTGATACTAGGGTTAAATCTTAGAGGTTACAGAACCATATATTGCCTTTCTCATGATATGGGACCATAGATACCTGAGCCGATGTGGGATCCCAAAGAGTGTCAGTAATCTCCTAACCGTCCGCATGTCCTGCCTATTAATGGACCGCCACCCACTCATCTACTAATGCCAAACCTTGCTCGGGTTCCTGTCGATCACAGGGAGGAATAATTGAATCAAGTCAAGGAAGACCTCATATTTCTTTCTAAAAATTTCTATCAGGTTAAGATCTCAGGGAACTACGTGGATTACACCCACATTTTACCATAGTCAAAGCCCCGGTTGTAGGAGAAATTCAATATGCCTTTATATAAAAAAATTTTTAGGTAACATCCCTCCAATTGTTCATCTCCACAACTACCACCTTTCCATGAGCCTACTGTAACACCCCGCGCCCCCGAAAAAGACACGCGGCATGCTACTACGATAAAACTAAACTAAAACCATCAATAATGAGTATAGAGCATCTAAATACCACAACTTAAATACGATAGATCCATAATTTTTCACTTCCACAATAACGATTACAATAATGTCTCTCAGATTACAAAATTCCAACTAAAATTACACCACTAATTTATACATCAAAATACAACTTCCAATCCACGCTCTAAAATATTTCTCCAAAATAGCCCATGGCGCCCCAATCCACGCTAACCTGCCACTAAAAGAAAATACGGGGAAATACACAATATGACAGGAATAGATGCTAAAAAATAATTAGCACGATGTATAAATCGCAACAATACGAATCACATATACAAATCAAATGCAATACTCAAGCATTATATCAATATTAATTTCTCAACAACACATCAATGAGTCACCAGACCTCACCTCACCTCCCCTGGGCATCTCAAAGACATATACCGATTTGTGGGACTATTGGCGGGTGCCCATTCTCCATGCCATATTAAAATCTCATGACACGATGACCAAGATCACAATATAATATATCACAATGAATCAAATTTAGATTCCAACAATTATTTCAGATTTCAAAGAATATCACAATTCAATATGAGTGCAATCGACATTAAAAAAACAGAATACTCTTGAGAGAATTTAGGAGCATATTGTGTAAGTCCCGTACCTCAAAATCATCACATGAATCGACACATAGTTTGCCTCAAAATCAGATCGCACCATCACGTTCCTCTCGTGAAAATAATCCGATCACATTCAATTGCCAACACGAGATAACCCCAAATAGGCCTCCAAATCTATGGTGGAACATTGTATAAAATAGGGGCTAGGGTTTGTATAAAGAGGGAGAGTAAATTAAATATGTATATTGCATTTTTGTGTTTGTGAAAAAGTAGTCTAAAGGTCCACCCACGACTTATTTTTATAAGGAAAAAAGATAAGAATTTGTTATAACCCAAACTCTTCACTGCCAACCAAAACGCTCGTTTTCAGGGCAGGTCGATCGATCGATCAAGCCTAAATTTTGAAAATGTCACCAACATTTTTTTAAAAAGGGATAAACTCAAATCATTAATTAAAAATATATTTTAAATCCGATTTTAATTCCGTTTGAAATCCCACTTTTCAAAGATAAAACTCAACATATTTAAATATTAAAAATAATTAAATCCAAAAATTTATTTTCCTCGAATTTTCGAAAATTAATTTAAAAATACCCATTTAAAAATTCGGGTTGTTACATACTTCCCCACTAACAAGGAATTTTGCCCTCGAAATTGGAAAAGCCTAATGCTAAAAAAATCAGGCCACACCAACAATCCCCCAAAATAAATCTCGTCTAAAAAAATCAACTTTAAATACCTCACATCTAACCTCGATGCCTAACACGGCTTATCACCCAAAAATTTCTATCTCCAAAGAAAACATGTCTAACCCCCATGCTAGACCCAAAACTCAAGACCCGAGGGTTGCCGTATACCTAAGCTCTGATTAAAAAGTTTTATAAAATAGTCCTAAAATTAGTGTCCACTTTCCCTAATTAAGTTTCTAATTGATTTTAATTAAAAACACATTTTTAAGGGTTTGGGCGACACTTAAAACGCACAATACCAAAGGAAGAGAATACAGTATTCATGCCTGTGATTTCTGAATAAAAAATCTGGTTAGACGGTTGGATTCTTCTCGAAAAATTAGCAAAAGAGCGTTCTTGAGCAATCTTGAGTAAACCCCCAATTAAGCCTTCAAATCTTGTGACAAAACTTTAATTATGTTGAAGGTTAATGTTTGGGGTTGAGAGGAAAATATTTTGGAAGCGCTCTCTGGTGAAAAACTTGTGAAAAAGTGATTATGAGAAGTCCCTATATGGATTAGAAGAATTAAATAACAATTAAGAGTCTTAATCCCACTCAAACTCTTAAATAAAGGCCGAACTGTCGTTAAACTGGGCTTAGTCGATCGATCGACCAAGCAGGAAATTAGAAATCTGACGGCATTTTTTTTAAAAAAGGGGCTAAACTTAAAACTCTCACAAAAACTTCATTTTAAATCCGATTTCGATTCCGTTTGAAGTTCTACTTTCCAAATAATAAAGCCAACATAATTAATTAATAAAAATCCAAAAATATAAAATTTTATTTTTCTCGAAAACTCCCATTTAATTAAATAAATCAATTATAAAAACACGGGTTGTTACACCTACTTGGGTATACCGAAAAGATCATGGCTCAGATGTTCCAATAGACTCTTAAGGCAAACGCCCTTCGATGGTTCCTATCACTAGAAGAATCTCGGGTACATGGATCAGAAGGCATAGGGAGGGAATTTATGGCTTAATACAAGTGTTACGAGGATTTAGAGGTAATCAGTCGATATCTTGAACTGCTCAAGCAAAACCCTGGAGAATTTGTCAATAGTTTCATTAGTGGGCGAAGAGAAAAAGCCACTACCATGACCAACCGTTCATCTAAGGAAGAAGATGTCAGTGTTATGAAGAAAACTTTTCTTCTACACATTCGGACCTCTATGGGTAAGCAATATTACCCCAACTTAAAAGCCCTTCAGGAGGTCGGGGTTGAGATTAAATAAAATTCCAATAGCTAAATAAATCAAGTTTGAATAAAAAAATCCCAGTAGGACACTTCACTCCTCGCAAGCATGATAAACTAGCTACCACCATTATCTCAGCTATCAATAACATCTCTTAGCATCCCACTTCATGGGTGCTAGAAACTCGCCCTATTGCAGCCCAACAGGAATATATCGAGATCCATGCTCCCCTTTCTAAAGTTTATCAAGCTCCCTTATCTCAAAACCTCATTAAGCTATCTTCATCTGGTGCCTAATCCACTTTCCAATAATTTCAGATATGACACCATTGAGACTTACACCAAATCGTCGAACACACCACCGATTAATTCTATCACTTGAGAAATGTTATACAAGGCCTCATTAAAGTCATCATCACTCTTACTAAGAATCCAAAGCCAAACACTGCTCAAAATCCTTTGCCCGTACATCAAACTGCTGTGAATGCCATCCTCACTGATGACGACCCGAATTTTGACCCATCTATTAGAATCAAATATGCTAATAAACCTACCACTTCTAGTAGCTCAATCAAATCACCTGAACTTCTCTAAGTATGTCCATCTTTCCACTTTCACCCTCAAAATGCTCCTTAACAAGTTTTTCCCTCGTGATAAGGGTCTGCAACACTGTCCGTATCCGCTCTAAAAGAAGGTGTATGGAACTGCCAGTTGTTCTAGAACAACTCAAGAGATTTGGGATGAAAATCATGTCTAAAATGACCATTGAAGAAGGTAATTATGAGAAGATGAATGATGTGTATATGGAAGTCCGAAAGTGGTCCCATCAGTCCGGCGATTGGTTTGTATCATTGAAAGAGTTTGATTTAGACGACATCGTCCAAGTTTTATTAGAAGAATGTATTAAGAATAGGCCTGTATTTCGATCGGATCAGATCAAAAAATGGCCATTCGGGAAAAAAATGATTTTTCAGAAATGAGGTGATTATTCTGATTTTCGATTAGATATTTTCAGAAAATAAAAAATATTTTTGAATTCAAAAAAATAGGAAAATCGACAAAAATAAAAAAATAAATGACAAAATTTACTCAAAATCCAAAAAAGTTCAAAATTTTGAAAAAAAAATTTAGGATTTTCGATCACTTGAAATTCTCATTTTAAAGAAACAAAAAAAAAGGTTTGACCTAACATGTATACACATGAGGATTTGACTTTTTTTTTAAAGTTGTGTAGAGGTTAGAAGGATAATATTCTTTTATAGAGCACTACTTTGGGACCCTCATCATCTCTCCACCGGTGTGGGATACGAGAAAGTTTCAAAAAATTGGAAAAAATTGAAAATTAAAAAATAATTCGAAAAAAATCAGAAATAATTCAAAAAAATCGGATCGGCATAGTTTTGGAAAATTCGAATCGAAAAAACTAGAAATTTAAAAATTCAAAAATATTTTCGATTCCCGATTGGATTTTTTTGGAAAAATAAAAAATTGGCAAACTAAAATTTCATTCCAAATTGGGATTAAATCAGATCGAAAATCGAAAAAATTGGAAGTTCGGAAAATAATAGAGTCCTAAGTAAGAAGAAGAAGAATAAGTAGACAAGCGAGGCTCCCGAACTTCTTACAGTAGTGAAGCTCAAGAGGTGCCCAGTCTTTTCCTTCCATCACTTCTCCGCCGTGTGGGAATATTTGTATGATGAAGCGATTAAGGTTGTAGAATATATTGACTTATCCTAGAGCAATAATATTTTTCCTACCGGATGGGAAGATGATTTTGATCCTTCAAATAACTCCAATGGTGAGCCTAGTATTGAAATTCTTGGATTTGAGATCCTCTTAAAGAAAAAGTTTACCTAAACTGAAGTCTCGAAGCATGAGGTGAATTCCAAGACTATCAAGTCTTCTGACTCGCCCTCCTCTGAAAGTAGTGAAAGCACGAAACCCACTAACAACGATGAATCATTTAAAATCCATGCACAAGGAATGAATATCTGAATGACCCACACTGAGGTTGATCCGTTTGAGCCGTTTGCAAAGATCATCCCTATTGACGAACCCCTCATCAACTGGTGAAGCATTCCAGTCATCCCAACTCTACCCATCAAAAACCCTGTTGGTTACCTTTTATAAAAAGAACCTGACATTGTTTTTCCTTTTTCTATTACTGATATGAATATAAGAGATGCCTCTTTCGATGAGGTTCCCAACATTTTATTCCCTGAAAATGTTACTGATGAAATAAATGAAGATTTTGAGTATCTTGTTGTAACTTATATGAATTTAATTGTTTCTAATAAAATAATTTATGATGATGATCTAATGAATGAAAAATTCGTTACTAGTCTCCATAAGGAAAAAATCAAACAACATAATCTCATTCAAACTAATGATGATACAACTATTTTTGTAATTTGGGCTCTAGTAGAATTCCATGAACGATTATGATATGGTTCATCCTTAATGATAATGAGTGGTCGTAATTCAATGATCTCCTGAAAGAATTCATGGACATCTTCACATGGTCTTACAACAATTTGCCTGGCATTGTCCCAGAGATCGTAAAACACGAAAGCACCAATTATCCAAAGTACAAACCTATCAAGTAGAAATAGAAAAATCTCTAGCCCGAATGGTTCCTAAAATTAAGGATGAAGTGGTCAAACATTTGAACGTATGTTTAATCTGTGTGGTCAAATATCCGACTTAGATCGCCAACAAAGTCCCTTGTGAATGCCCCCACAGTGTATGCTTAGGCAAAGATGGTTGGACAAGTCGAACAGTTTAATTTTTATATTTTCCAAAATTTAAAGATTGAACCTTTAAATAAATACACTCAATTAAACTTATGCACCAATAAAACCGATTTGTTGCGGAAAACATATTTATCCAAATTTATTATTTTTATCCTAAAACATGCATCTAGGTGCTAGCAAATAAAATAAATGAATCATTCACACAACATGCCGATGTACGAGGAAAACCACAAAGGAAAAAACCTCGGACGACCCAACTAACAATTCACTATGACACAGTTTTACAAAGCATAGAACGTAGACTTACACAACGACTCGATACCCCATAAGCCTTGACACTCTTCTATCTTCAACCGCTCCTCCGTAGTGGAATGTAGGAGTCCACCCATACAAATTTATCATAGCACACGAGTCAATGCACTCCTCGGTATCCACCGATGAGGTTCAACAACCATTTGGGGAATGGAACACGGAATCCATCGCTTCTTCACCGCAACACAACAAATAACACGTACGGAGTCGATCGCACAAAAAAGGTTCTCTCAAGATGAAAAAAATAAACTTGGTGCCCAAAACAAGATCATAAAGCATATGAATCATGAATCTTGGATCTTGAGACGTAAAATCTGAAACTTTGGGTTTTGAACTTTTGTAAACAGGTAGGAAACTGATTTTTGGCAAAAGTCCTTAAAAGTCTGAGTCTAAAACGCCTTGAATAGTAAAACACAAATTTCGCGATGGCAAACTCGTTTGAACAAAAACTAAGATCGTTCAAACAAGAATCACATCTCATTTGAACGAAAAAATAACTTTGTTCAAATGAGACTACATTCGCGTTTGAACCAGCTTCAAATGAACTACTAACGAATTACAATAGTGTGGCAGCGTTGAATGTTCATTTGAACCTTATTTCGAACGAAAATCCCAATTCGTTTGAATGAGTTAAAACTTCGTTCGAACAAACACTATATTTCATTTTATCGAGTTTATATCTCATTTAAACTTAGAAACAAATTTTCTTTAAAAATAAAACTAAGTTCCAAAACATTATAAAAACAAACACGCTTAATACAAATATTTCCAAGGACACATAATACATATCCATTCATACCTGCGAGATCCTCAGGAAACGTGAAGACAAAACCGGTATGGTAAACACGACATGACATCCAATCTTTAAAGCTTGACCGCTACGTCTTCATCAAATAACGTCATAGGCTCATGAGATCAATAACTCAAAGTCTATCATATGAATCAAATAGTTTTGTCCAGAATAATGCCAATTATATACAAATTGACTTGATTGGAAATTTGTCATTACATCCCTATATGAAAATCAGGAGGAAAAGTCTGCATGTGCATCGACTATCGAGATTTGAATAAATTTTCTCCAAAGGAAGATTACCCTTTGCCCAATATTGACATCATCTTTGATAATATAGCCAATCATGCCCTAAGTCATTCGTCGACGGCTTTGTAGGGTATAATCAGATCAAGATGCATCTTGACTACCAAGAAAATGCTGCTTTTGCTACCCAATGGGATACCTTCTTCTACACTGTCATGCCTTTCAGTCTAAAAATGGTTGGGCTACATATCAAAGAGAAGCTACAACTATATTGCATGATCTTATCCACGCACAAGTTAAGGTCTAATGATATTATCATCAAGTCCAAGACTTGAAAAGGTCACGTGGAAATACCATATGCGTCTCAATTCGTAAAAATGCACCTTCGACGTCATAAAAGGTAAACTCATTGGCTTCATGATCAGCAAAAGAGGGATCGAGACAAACCCTTACAAACTTAAAACAATCCTTAAAATGCCACCTCCCCTAACAAATAAAAAAATTCACGATTTCTTGGGCAAGCCCCAGTACATTATCTGATTTATTAACTAACTCATTTCTATCTACGAGCCTATATTCGAGCTCCGTCAAAAGGATTCAACCAAAGTCTGGAATGACTCATGTCAAAAAGCCTTCGACCAAATTAAATAAAACCTTACCCGACCTCTGATGCTCATGTTCCCACAACCTGGTCTCCGATTTTTCTTATATTTTACTGTCAGAGACACTACAGATGGGGATATGCTTGCTGAATACATTGAAGAATCTCCCAAAGAAATAGTCATTTACTATACTAGTCAAAAACTGACATGGTATGAAATAAAAACACTGCATTGGAAAAACCATGTGTCGCCGTTCTCTGGGCCACCTAGAAACTTCGGCACTACATGCTTGCGTTCCCCATCAAGTTAGTTAGAATGGATCCCATAAAGTACCTACTAAAATATATATCCTTGTCAAGTCGATTGGGTCATTGGTTACTGTTGTTAATTGAGTTCGACATCATATATGTCACTTAAAAAGCCATAAAAGGAAGGTCAATATTTGATTACCTAGCCGATAATCTCATGGGAGAAGTTGATGTGTGGATTTTTGAATTTTCAAAAGAGGATATTCTTTTTATTTCTTATAAAGAGATATGGTGGAAAATGTTATTTGACGAGGCCACCAATAAGAAGGGATACGACATTGGGATAATCCTAATCTTGCCTAATGACTCCCACACACTTCAATTGCTATTAAGTTGGACTACCCTTGCAACAATAACATAATGGGGTATAAAGCATGCATCGTAGGCCTCAAACGTTCCCTCATGAAAAAAATCCGATATCTCGATGTCTATGGAGACTCGACCCTCATTATAGGAAAATTCCTCCATAAATGGAAAGTCGAAGACGAGAAGCTCCTACCTTTTTTATACCCATCTTAAAGAACTCGCTTCCCAATTCTTGGATGTCATATGTTACTTTCTACCATTGGTAACCTTAGCTTTCAGGGTTGACGTGTCTGAGAGAATTACAATGTCCCCTTTTAAGTTCATAAGCAATCTCTGCCAACTCATTGCTACCACTTTGAGATCACTATAGAATGAGACCCATAGAAAGTTGGATTGTGGTATTATGGCATCTAGTTCCTCCTCAAATATGGTTGATATCTTAAAGGGAATGATAAGAAAGATCGCATGACCATTTGATAGCTTACAACTCAATACATAATTTGTGATAAAGAACTATTCGGAAGAAACTTCGATGGAACCTACTCATAGTGCATAGCAGGGGATGACATTGAAAAAATGATGCAGAAAATCCATAGCGGGGAATATGGACCAGACATGAATAGTTATATGCTTACCGAGAAGATTATCCAACAGGGACACTATAAGACCACTATGGTCTAAAACTGCGTTGCTTATGTCAAAATATGACTTTAATGCCAGAATTTGGCCAATATCCAACACTTACCCCCGGTGAGTTATACAACATGACCTCACCTTGGCCCTTTTCAACTCGAGGTATTGACATCATTAGGAAAGTCACTTCTAACGTACCAAATGGGCATGGATTAATTATGATTGCCATAGATTATTTTACCAAATGGGTTGAAGCAGAGTCACACTCTATGTTAAATGCAAAGAACGCATCCAAGTTCATCAGAAAGAATATCATATTTCGCTACAAAGTCTCTCACGAGTTGGTGTCAGATAATGAGCTCCATTTTAAACCAACATCCATACACGTGGTCAAGGAATACGGAATTCAAAGTCATAATTTTATCCCTACCGATCGCAAAGAATTGGGGTTGTTGAAGTTGCTAATAAGAACCTCAAATATCAACAAGATAACCGATCATTATAGGGATTGGGCCTATTAAACCCCTTATGCCCCCAGGGCTACCACACGTTTTTCAGAATGCCCACTGGGGTGACACCTACTCCTTAATATACGTCATGGAAGCATTCACGCCTGTCGAACATGAGATACCTTCTCTGAGGGTAATTCACAAAAGCATAGTTGGGAAGGTTTATTAGCAATAAACTCCTTACGACGAGCTTTCACTATTGAATAAAAAGAGATTGAATGCTTTATACCACATATAAGGGTCTCACCATCGCATTGCATAATCACTTAATAAGAAAGTCAAAGACCGTAGTGTGCGAGAAGGCGACTTTGCTCTCAAGGACATCATAGGGCCCATATAGGACCCAAGAGGGAAATTCTACCCTAATTGGAGTGGGCCATATCTAGTAAAGAAAATCCTGTCAGGTGACGTCGTTATGTAAGTTGCTCATCCAGTCAACTTAGACCCCCTCAAGAAATTTTAACCATGATTTGACTCTCATTGCGCTATGAACTTCTTACATTCATTCTATTCTAAAAAATCTATTATCTCCTTCCTTACCAAGAACCACATAGGAATTGATCCTCTCAAATCAGTTTTTCAAAATTCATAAATAATATTTTATCCCCACAGAGGTACGTAGGCACTGTTATTTCTTTTTCACAAAATTTTATTATCTTCTCCTACCAAGAAACATTAGTCGCTCTCATCATTTTTAATGAACAAAAGGATTATGTATCTTTTAGAGATCGGTGTAAATAGTTCAAATATAAAGGAATTATTATTACAAGACACCACAAGATATGTCAAAATCGTCATTTATTACATTTTTATTTTAAAAAAATGATAGTTATATAAAATATCAGTGGCAAGAAAAGTCCCTAAAAACTTACATAAACCCCCACCTACATAATACAATGACATAACCTGCCCAAATCTATACCCAAACATAAACACATGCACACTTACAAACTAGGCCTACATCAGTAAATCTTCTCAAACCCATCTCAATCCCCAGAAAGTTGTGCCTCATCATCATCACCGCCACCACCGTTGGAGATCCTCGGGAATCCCAATCCTGTTTACACATTCTTATGCACTCCATAAGATGGTATGCCCTTAAAAGGTTAGACGACATGACCATACCTTCCTTCAAAGCCTCAAATATCATGGGTCATATTTTCCCCTTTTCATCAGCATTGATCTTCGACACCACATTCCTCCACTTTAAATGATACCACAATAACATCCCCCTCGAATTGGGATAGACGAGTGGATGGCTTATGATGCTGCCACAAAGGACCCGGGATCATCTACGGTGATTGGGATAGGATCTCCACGGGGATTAAATTTCTTATGCATAGAAGACAGATCTACTCTCAACCTAATTTTCACAAAAGTCACCAAGGGAAGGCAAAAGAAAGTCAATAAAAGACTAGCGAGTCGAGCATAGAGGTAATCGCATAATTCCAAAATAGGCACAACCCAACTTAATATCAACATATCTATAAACCAAACCAGTAACGATTATGGAAAAATTCGAGTACCAAGAATGCAATAAAGGAGGAAAAAAATGTACCTGAACTGACAAGCCGATAAACAGGCCATGGGTATGTCGGTCACTCCTTATTTTGGGGAATACCCTTTTTCCTTTTTTACACCTTTTCATTTATAAGGTAGTCCTTTCAAATGGAAACTTTTTACAACCAAGCCTCCAAGACATTTTCCTGTTTAATTATTCAAAATTTCTAAAAATATATTTTTTCACTTTTTCTCAATAAAACCCTCAGTAAAAAATTAAAGTGCATATAGATTAAGCCACAAATCAAGATAATCAACATGAAAATTCATCTCCCCTCCTTTTTGAGTCTCTTTCTATGTACAAAGAAAAGTTATTAATTCAAGCGTATAACGTCACCAATGTCAATCTCCCTAGTCATATTGACAAATCTACGTAAAATCCCACAAGAAAGGAAGAAATCGGGGGTAAACATCATCGACGCTCTTTGCCACTAGAATACTCCCCAACAAAAACAAAATAAAAAGGCACATCATTTGTCGTAACCATTAACCATCCACCACATGTATCTTCCTCATTAACAAAGTGTTCCTAAGCGCAGACTCCTTCACTATCTCTAGAACCAATTTTTCCCAAAAGACCCCAACAACTCCAAAATTATCGCCTCAATCAAACAGAGCGACCGATCAACCTCCATCAGTTTTCCCTCTCAATCTATCTCCAGAATCTGGTGCATGTCTATCGGCATAACCATCATCTTGCCCTTCATCCAGATGGAATATGTGGATGGCGTACCATCATCGCTCACCCAGAACACATAACACCCCCATCGATCGGGATGTGTCATTCAAATATATCTCCAAAAAGATAAATCCAACAATGTCCACCATGAAACCTCCTCAGGAATCCTATCTCTTATCTCTTTCATTCCCGTCATACCTTTAGAGTGAACACTCAACAAAGAATTTTCCATTTACAAGATTCTAAACAAAAAACATCAATCTTTAAAGGAATTTACCTTTTTACCCCTTCGGTTCGCAGAATTGACCTATTTACTCTTTAGGTCCACATAATTATCCTTTTCATCATTTAGCAAGGTTCTAAAAAATGCGTGATCGAGGTATGGAGGCTAAGCCTTAAGTCTTAGAAGCGTAGGGCGTTTAGGGATTCTTAATATATTTTAATTTTTTTTAACCATAACAAGGCTATTAAAATACTAAAATTGTAAATATCATAAAAATATGTCTGAATATATGCAAATTAAAATACTATTTGATTATTTTGGATGAGATAACGGTCCAGTTAGTAAAAAAATTCTTTAAAAGGAGATATCGTTTCACTAAAACATTGTTGTTTTTAGAAAAAAGTGCGCCTTAAGGGTTTTACTAAGAATAAGGTGTGAAAAACTTAAGGCGGGGCGTTTCTCCCAAACCTTAAGCCTAGGCGGGTTTTTTAGAACAGTGCCATTTAGATTCGCAAAATTTCCCTATTCACCTTTTAGGTTCGCAGAATTGACCTCTTCACTCTTTAGGTCAGCAAAATTGACTTATAACAATTTAGGTCCACATAATTGACCTTTTCACTCCTTAAGTCCATATAATTGACCTTTAACTCTTTAGACCTACAAAATTGGCATCTTCACTATCTAGGTCCGCATAATTGGCCTCTTCATTATTTAGGTTCGCATAATTGACCCCTTCAATTTTTAAGTTTGCGTAATAGACCTTTTTATCCTTTAGGTCCATAAAATTGATCTCTACACGCTTTAGGTCTGTAGAGTTAACCTTGTCCTTTAGAATTTTCCACGGTCCTCTGAATTGGTCGCATACACCCTTTAGGTCCTCGAAACCAACTTAGTTACTCAGAATTGGCCTTGACCCTCTGAATTGGTCACATATACCCTTTAGGTCCTCATAATTTACCTTGGCCCTCAGACTGGATGTGATCATCTAAATTAGTCGCATACATACTTTAGTTACTTAAAATTTACATTGCCCCTTATACTTGGACGTGATCCTCTAAACTTGGTCGCATACACCCTTTAGGTCCTAAAAACTGACTTAGGCCCTAAAACTTAACCTCAAACCTATGAATTGATCGTACACACCCTTTAGGTCCTTATAAATGACCTAAGATCTTAAAATTAACTTCAATCCTCTGAATTGGTCTCATACATCCTTTAAATCCTCAAAATTGACCCATACCCTAAAAATTGGTCTTGACCCTCTAAATTGGACGCATACACCCTTTAGGTCCTTATAATTTACATTGACCCTTAAAATTAGGCCGCCATACTTCAAATTGGTTACCTATGCCCTTTAGATACTCTAGAGTGACCTTGGAACTCAGAATTAGGCTTCGATCCTTTGAATTAGTCACAGACACTTTTTAGATCCTTAAAATCGACTTAGGCCGCCCTGGAAATTGAACTCGAATCTCTAAATTGGTGGTATGCACTGTTTAGGTCCTCAAAATTGATAATGGACCTCAGAATTAGCCTTAACTCACTGAATTGGTTGCATATACTCCTTAAGTGCTCAGAATTGACCTCGACCCTCATAATTGGCCACAACCTCTATATAGGTCACTTACGCTCCCTAGATCCTCAAAATCATACCTTTACCCCCAACATGACCAAAACCTACTCATCCCCACCGTACTTTCCACTTATAGGAATCCAACGCTCACCAACGCCATCAGGGTATTTATTTTTTGACGACCTTCACTTATCCCCTAAGCTCGCCCATCGAGGGGCTATGTAGACACGCCATTATAGTACCCCCCATGCACTTTTATAAGTTCGAGCATTAATCAAAAGTCACTGTACGCTTCTCAATATCCATTTAAGTTTGGTCAACTCTCTTACCTGATATTTTCTCAATGCACCATCGTAGGGTTATGAATGCCCTTTATAATGGTCCATACCATGCGCGAATCAGACTTACAGTTCTCATTTAACACCCCTTTTATCCAAAAGGTCACCTAACACTTCCGAAGCTCCATTTGACTTTGGTGAACTCTCGGACCGAAGGTCTTCACAATGCACTTTCATAGGGATATGAATGACCTTTCTAATGGTCCATATCGTGCACAAATTGAACTTACAATTTGTATTTTATGATCATTTTGAAAATGTATTTTTGGATGACCTATGGGCACCACTTCACCCTACTTATTAGCAGATGATGATTTACTTAGTCGCCAATTCTGTTAGACCTGCATATCGACATGCCAAGGGCTATGCCGATCGACAAACCCCCTAAGTCTATGTTCACATTTTTCCATAAATAAAAAATAGAAAACTCTAGGCTTGGATTTATGGATTAAATCCCACTTTTAGGTTATTTCGAACTACATGGACTTTTATGGCCATTTCTGGTTATGTAAGTTTCCCAAATTTATCTTGCTATTTGAGTCCTTTTTTTTTTCTCACTACTTTTTCGTTATTTTTTCATACATACATTCGCATATTTAATTTTACTTTTAGCGGTCCTATAAGATATGCATATTCATTTGTTTATTGTAGTTACAATTCGACATATCGCTCATAATATATATATATATATATATATATATAACACTACCTTTTAGCGGCCTCAACACTCATGCATACTCATTTATTTATAGTGACTCACAGTTCGCTACGTCGCTAATATTTTAGCTACCTTTACATTTTCCGCTTTCTTTTTACACTCCTTTAACTGATTTATTCTTGTCTTTTCATTGACACGGACACGATTATTTTGCTCCTTATGCATTTTCCACGCATGAAATACACTTTTCACCCCACATAAATTGAACACATTTTAGGAGAAAAAGTAGAACATTGTTATATAACTCATGAGAGATCGAAAGGGCAGAATGAGTACTTAACACCTCCCCATTCCGTAACTTTGTCCCCAAAGTGGAGCCTCTCCTTGCGTAGAGATCCCCACTCCGTTTTCACCTAAATAATTCCCTTGACACGCAATTATTACCTAGGGAGGATAAGTTGTGGCTTATGTATTCTGAGGTATATGGATTACGCACGTCACCATAAATAATTGCGCTCCCACATGCGCAAGTGAGATACGTGTGAGTTTACACGTGATGCTTTAGGTAACCCACACTGAAACTTGTATAATTAAAGATTCGGGATTAGGTTAAATAGGCCTAAAGACCAATTACCATAATTATGGGGCAATTAAAGGGATATTTAGTCGATCACATCATACCAGACGACACGTGGCATCCGTAACTCGTGGTGGTGTAGTCGTTCGAATATCATAGAATTGTTAATTAAGAATAAAGATAAATAATAGCCTAATACATCCGAATACAAGTCAACTACAACTCTACAACTCCAGATATAAAATTTAAGATGAATAACGATAATCAGAGGAGAAACCCAGATTGGTAGGGCACTTATACTTATAAATAGGGATAACCTAAATTGTTTGGGGTACGATCAATTGCATTCTTATAATGATGACCAGGACTCTCAGCTAGAAACCTTATTACTGTAGTCATTCTTCTTTATTCTTAGTTATTATACAACTACTTCCCTTCCATGTGGACATAAGTACGATGATCTGTTGAACCATATAATTCTCTATGTCATTCCTTATATAGCATTCATACCTCGGGGGTGATTATTATTATTATTATTATTATTATTATTATTATTATTATTATTATTATTATTATTATTATTATTATTATTATTATTATTATTATTATTATTATTATTAATTCTATTATTGTGGGCTTGATATCCACTACACCCCTAATTTCCAATAGCGTATATATATATATATATATATATATATATATATATATGTGTGTGTGTGTGTGTGTGTGTACAAACACACACACACACACTAGTCCAATACACCTAACCTAATACTCAAGGCAAAGCGAATGAACTAAGTGAACAAAAAAAAAAAAAAATATAAAATAAATTGATTGTGCCTAAACCCCCACGTCCATAATGGTGAGCACAAGCCACTATAGGGACCCCAATGGGAGCTATAGATGGCGTAGCCCTTTCGATGTTGGGTTTCCCTCCATCCATGCAACTTCTCTGTTCGTGTCCCATAATATATTGTAACCTCTCACCCGTTAATAACATTCCATAAAACCTTCTTTATCATTTCAACTTAACTTTTGATCACTCCTAAGAATCCCCATTAAATTCCTCACATTATAGTGTTCATACTTAAAAATGATCATAATACCCAAAATTCATATTTTTAATGCATTTACTTATAAATTCAATATCATATTGAGTTTCACCATTTATTAAGTAACTTTCATGAAAAAATATATCAATAGTATATGAAAATAGTTCCCACGCATGGGTTCAACATCATAATATTATGTCAACAAAAATTCACATGGGTTTTAACACAACTTAATTAAAAATAAGATTATTTTTTCAATGGATTTCAAGTCTAAATTTATAATCCATATCAACGCACTATAACTTTGATTAATGAACAAATTGCAGCCTAAGCATCCTTAGAATTCAAAATAAATTAAATAGCAATCAAACTATAAACAAGTTACAAATTATATGATGATAAAGCAAGATATTTCTTACCACGTTAAAAGAGGTGAGTGATTTCTTCTCCTGCGACCTCTTAATTATTATCTAAATATCTCCTTAAGCTCTCCTAAAACTCACAGGCTTTTACAATGTATGTTTTGTTTTTATGTAGAATGATTAATTAATGAAGTTTAATATCATTTAAATACCCTTGATCCCACGGGTCCATAGAAAGCATAATTTTAGGCCTCCAAATGATCCCAAAACTACCCATAATTATTCAAAACTTAGAATAAAGGTATATCTACCATACGAGCCCAATTCAAAGGACTAAAAATACAACTCCGCACCACTTTAGAGTACATTCCAAATAGTAACCCCTCTTAACATAAAATAAATTATGTCACTTAATTACTTTATGCGTAACCACACATAATTAATTCTCATATAATTAATGTCACCGATTAATTATTTTATAACATACATTTCTAAAACCAAATAGCATGCGAAATTTATCTTTCACCTATATTATGCATTTACTATTACCAATTCACACGAGTAATAATTATTCCTATTTATTAATTTACTCCCTCAATTAATAATAAATAAATGCCATAAAAATACAGGGTATTACACATTGATACTAAAATTCAAATCAATGTAATATCACCAATAATAACCCATTTCGTGTAAAAAACATCTCATTAATAAACTCCATAAAGTTTAAAAAATTCTCGCGCAACTCTCAAATGGTACTTAAAAACGTTTTTAAGATTTTATCAAAATTTAATCTCATATTTTAATCATGATTTAAATCAAGCACTAATGCAAGCCACATAATAAAATCATAGGATCGAGGTGGTATGCAAGTGCGTGTGTAAACTGAAATCATAGCCAAATTTTTAGTAAACTTTAACTATCATGACTCCCCGCAACAATAGCACTATCGACCAAGAAGATACAATGAGGTTTACCGTAAGTCACAATAATAAGATTCATAACCAAAATGTAAAACAGAGTAACTTCACTAAAACAATAGTGAAATGGGTTTACTTTCCCTCTCTAGAAAAATAAGTGCATGAGTAATCACAAGTATAATGCTCAAAGAGGTTTGAGTTAAATCATTAGAACAAGTTGGTATTGGGTTTATAATTATACCGAAAAGTGATGGAGGGTGGATATTGAAAATCAAATGGGTTTTGGGAAAAGATTAGCATCAATGGAGTTTTGGGTTTTGGACTTGGTTTTTGCCTCTAAGAAACTTATCAATATTGACACAAACATGGAATTGGAATTTTACACAATGGGATTGCTATTTTAAGTTTGTGTGCTTGATGAAGGAATCCAAGGTATCATTTTATAGGCTTTCAAGGAGCAACTAGCGTTGGAGGGTAGTATGATCATTGATGGATCACTTGGAATTCAAATTTGAAAACTAGTCGTTATGAAAATTTGAGTTCTCAAATAATTATAGTTGACTATATATTTGTTATAGTCTGCTAACTCCTTTTAGCTTGAATGCATATCCATGTGGATTAAGATAGTTTGGTTTGCCTCAATGTAAAGTCGACTATACTCGTCGGCTATCTCTTCCTTGTTTGGGATTTTATGATATTGGAGTTTGTCTCATCTTTTATCTAGGTTTAATTAGGGTTTTGGTAGGTCTAGGAATGTTGATTTTGAGCATATACAAGATCAAACAAGTATAATTACATTTGTACAAATAGTTCTTAAAGATCATCAAGATACTAAAAAGATCTTCTGGTCTTTTGATCATTATTTTAAATTTCTTGAAACATGTGATGTTACATTGTGTGACATGATCATGATATTGCTTATATGAATGGTTTGAACTTGAACTTATCTTGATGCTTTGTGGTTTGATCTTCTAATGATTCTGAGATTCTTGTGAGTGGAACTTGCTAGGGTTAGTTGAGTGCTTTGAATCTTCATTATAATGCTTGATGTAAGGATAAATTTTTGAATCAATTCATTTTGTATATTTTTGCTTAATTCCGTTTGAACAAAAGAGTTTGAGTCATAGGTTAGTCTTGAGCTGGTTATCCTTCAAGAGCCTATGACGTGTTTGTTTGAAGAACGTAACGATCATGTAATGCGTCTACATCACCGTGTCGTATTTTGTGCCACATTTTGTCTTTGAGATTCAAGGATATCGAAAGGTATCAATGCATATTATTTTGATCCTTGAATTTTATATTAGGTGTTTGTTTTAATATTTTTAGGTTATTTTTTATAAAATGGATTTTAAAATAAATGTTATTTTTATTTTAAAGTTGTTCGAAGGAGAATGTTATGTTCGTTCGACCGAGTTGGTAAATTTCGTTAGAATGACCTTCAAATGAAATTCAAATGAGTTTCATCTGTTTTCGAAGATGCTCCCTTCTAAGCTCGTTCGAAGTGTATTTGAACGAGATGGTTTTATGTTCGAACGAGGTTAATGACTTCGTTCAAATGAAGCTACAGTTTTCATTCGAATGAATTTTTGCCACCTCGAGATTCGTATTTTTTTTATAAATAAGCGCGTTGTTATTATTTTTAATGTAGAGTTTTAAAAAAATACACTTTTTATATATAACCAAACTCTCCAAACCTTAGTTTTCGCCCAACTAGTTTGAGATACAAGATTCAATCTTTATATGCTATGAGATCTCCCTTTTTAACACCAAGGTGTATTCTATACATCTTGTTGGGGATTTCTTTATGAGGTGTATTCCTTACTTTTTGTTTGTTGTTTACATACTATGTACTCCATGTATATGACAGTTTAATGTGGTGGACTCCGTATTCGAACCATTGACAATTTCTGAGCCTGAATCAGTGGATAGCGAGGCATATGTGGGCTCACACTTTATGGCAACTTCGCATGTAAACTCCTGTGTGTCAAAATAATAAAGGTTGAAGGAAAGAATACGGATTAAGGCCTGCGAGGGAGTCGATTTGGTTGTGTGAATCATATGTCATGTCCTTTTATAATTCCATAGATAGTGAATTTGCGTGGCTCGGTCGTCTGAGTTTTTACCGTTGTGGGTTTTTCTCGTACATTAGCTTGTTGTGGATTGGTTTATTTTATCTTGCTATAATCACCTAGATGCATATTTAAGGGAAATATAAACCTGGTTAATTTTTTAACACAACATTAGGTTTAATCGGTGCAAGTTTAATTTGGGTTAATTTATTTAAGTTTATAATTAAATTTGAATAACTTTAGGAATAGTAGTGTCTGTGTGTGTTTTGCCTTTCCATATTAGAACCCTAACACATTATCATTGTTGCAGTTTCACGTGGTATCAGAGCAAGAACACTAATTTATCATGTTAGATCCTTGTTTACGCATGAATCTGTTTGGTTTTAATATGGAAGGTCCGTCGTTGTCGAAACCAACATTTTTGATTGGTCTAACTACGCGTAGTGGAAATCGTGTATAAAATCATCATTTAAAGCGATAGATGCATGGGTATGGTTAGTCGTTATTAAAGGATGGTCCCACCCATGACTTTGGTAATTTAATGTAGGATTCCTAAACCCAATGAGATATGGAGTGAGGATGATCATAAAATGTCCAAGTATAATTCACATGGCATGAATCCTTTATTTTGGGCGGTCACACTGAAGGTACTCCACCGTATTATGACACGTGAACATCTAAAAAAGCTCTAGATATACTTCAACTCACTCATAAGGGTATCGGTGTTGGTAAGGCTTCCAAAATTAATAACCTAGCCACTAAGTTTGAAACTACTATGATAGAGGAAAATGAAACCTTTGTCGAGTTTTATAAGAGACTATTTGATATTGTTAACTCATCATTTAAATTAAGAGATGGAATACCTAAAATAAGAGTTGTCAAGAAAATCTTAAAGTCCTTGCCTAAATGATTTAATTCAAAAGTCACTGTTTTGAATTCTTTGGGAACTTTGGATTCTATAAAACTTGAAGAGCTTATAGGTGATCTTCAAACTTATTAGCTCAACATGTTTTCTTCCAAAAAGCACGAGAAAGATAAATGCATTACTTAAAATACCGGAAGGAGAAAACACTTGTTTTGGATAATGAGACTAACATCGATTCCGGTGATATGGTCATGGTCAAGAAGAAGTTTAAGAAATTTCTCAAGTTTGAAAAAAATTGAAAAAGTTTGAGAAAAATAAGTCTAACAAGGCTAAAAATTCCCTAAAAATCGTAATGATAACTTTAAAAGGGATGAGTCGGATAGATGTTTTGGTTATGAGGGTTATGGACATAGGGAAACAAAGTGTCCCGCTAAGATAAGGAAGGAAGGCAAGACTCCGAAGTAATACAATTCCACCCTTAGAGATAGTGAATCGGAAGCGGAATCTACTTCTGCCATCGAGCGGAGCTACACCGAGTCCTTATCTAGTCATGCGAGCCTTGATGAAAAGCCTTTTGGTGAAGATAATTATGTGCATGACAATTCTGAGTCCATTTTGGTTGAATCTGAAGTGATGGTGAAAGAAGAAGAAGGAGAAAAACAAGAAGAGGATAGTGAACTTTAAATTATCTTTAGGAAGTTATGTATCGAGTCATTGAAGTTGGAAAGGGTAAACTTCATGCTGGAATCCCAGTCAAAAGAAATTTCCATAAGGAATTATGATAGTAAAGTACTTAAGGATCTCAAGGCATGTGAGAAAACTCATCAAGAGAAGCTAGAGTATGTTTAGGGAAAGGGAGATCAACTTTGTGGTTTGATGGAGATTTTGAGGAAGGAGTCTCTCGAGTTTGAATAGACTCATAATTTTATCGAGTCTAGGATAATGGGCTTAGAAGAAAGGTAAAAAGAGTCGATTCATATCAAATTTGACTTGAGATCTAGGTCGAAGAAGTTGGATAAGATGTTATGCACCCTCCGAATTAAATACGATAATTTTTTAATTGGCTTTAATGATGATAATACTTTCGCTACTAAAGTCAATACCAATGTTTTTTTATAGTCATCCTTATCTAAGGGCATTATAAAAGCTTAACCCTTAGGTAATATTCCCCATTGCGTCTCACATTCTCATTTTATTGTAGGAAGGACACCTTTGGCATTTTTTATTTGATCTTAGAAAAGGCCCTATGAAGCCTAAGACTATAGTCACAGAGGTTTCTAAAACCCAAGAGCATCACGTTACACCTATATGGGTTTGGAAATCTGTAAGGACAAATTTCAAATCAAGTCAATTTGTATATAATTGGAATTATTTCGGACAAAAAATGTGAGACATATGATAGACCTTTTATCGTTGATACCATAAACCTATGACATTGTTTGATCAAGACGTATTAACCAAGCTTCAAAGATTGGATTCATCATGCCGTGTTTGCCATGCCAAGTTTGAATTCACGTATACCGAGGATCTCATGGGTATGAATGTGTACTTATTATGAGTCCTTGGAATTTTTATTAAGGGTGTTAGTTTTTATTTAAAAATGTTTGGAACTAATTTTATATTTTTAAGGAAAAATGTTTTTTCTGAGTTCAAACGAGCTATACGCTCATTAAAACGAAAATGTAGTTAACGTTTGAACAACTTTATAGCTCATTCAAAAAAATGCGGGGTTTCGTTTAAAATAGGTATCAAATGGACATCAAATGAGGGAGTTCTGTCCCAACTCAATAGAAGCTTGTTTGATACTGGGTCAAACGAGATTGCATTCTCGGTCGAACGAACTTAGATTTTTGTTCAAATGAGATTTGATTCTCATTTGAACGACCGATATTTCATTTGAACGAGTTTGTCGCCTCGAAATTCATGTTTTTCTATTTAAAGTATTTTAGACTCAGAATTTTAGGAACTTCTGAGGAAATCCGTTTCCTATATGTTTATAAAAGTTTCAAACTTTTAGTTTCATTATTTACGTTTCAAGATGCAATATTCATAATTGATATGCTTTGAGATCTTGTTTTGGGCACCGAGTTTGCTTCTTTCATCTTTAGAGAACCTATTTCGTGTGGTGGAATCCATGCGTGTTATTTGATGTGTTGCGGTGAAGAAACAGTGGATTCCGTGTTCCAATCCATAGACGGTTGTTGGGCCTCATCAGTGGATATCGAGACGTGCGTGGACTCGTGTGTTGTGGAAGTTTGTGTGGGTCGACGCCTGCATTTCACCGTGGATGAGAAGTTGAAGATAAAATAGCATCAAGGCTTGTGGGTGATCGATTCGTTGTGTAAGTCTATTGTTTATGCCTTGTAAAGCCGTATCATAGTGAACTGTTTGGCTGGGTCATTTGAGGTTTTTCTATTTGTGGCTTTCCTCTTACATCAGTTACTTGTGGTTTGATTTACTTGTTTTATCTGTTATCATCTTAGATACATGTTTAAGATAAATAAAATAAAATTTGGTAAATCGGTTTCTATGAGAAAGGTTTAATTGGTGCTAGGTTTAATTGAGTTAATTTGTTTAAAGATTCAATCTTTAAAATTTGAAAAATATAAAAATATGACTTTTTCTTTGTGAATATACTTGTCGAGCATGTTCACTCGCTTACAAAGTGGTATCAGAGTGGGTTGTACTAAGTTATTGTGTACCAACCTTGTTTAGTGTTGTTTAGTGTGGTCTATTTTTACCTCTCTCCTGTGTTGGTTTTGCGCTATTTTCTTCTTGATTGATTACCGCATGATAAGTTATTCGACCTGTTTAGTGATGATGATTTTGATATTTGATAAGAGTTTAATTAGCTTCACAACCTCGATGAAAAATTAAATCCTTTATATTTGAAGTTTGTGAAAAGAAATAAATTTCTTGAAAAAGAAAATTTTCTTTTTAAAGCTGAAATGAAACTTTTGCAAACTATTCAAACTCAAATAGATTTCTATCGTGAGAAGCTTGTGTACATGGATCATGATTTTAAAATTTTAGATATGTCCAAGAAAGAGAGTAAAGACAGAGTCATATTTTTAGAGAAAGAATTAGAGGACTCTAAAATTTCTAGGGTGGATAACCGTGCCAATGAGGATAATGGTGTTTTGATTTTAGATTTGAGGGCATACGAGAAGAATCTTATGGATAAATTATCTTGAATTGGGGGCAGCGAGAAAACTTTTATAAATGATTGAAAATTTGAAGAAGGAGTCCTAAAACTTCAAGAGTCAAATTGTTTGATTGTGTCTAGAATTTTGAAGTTAAAAGATAATCTAAAAAACTCGAGTAAGGTTTCTCTCTCTAGTCTCTCTCTCTCTCTCTCTCTCTCTCTCTCTCTCTCTCTCTCTATCTCTCTCTCTCTCTCTCTCTCTCACCCTAATTAGGGTTGGATGGCCTCCACGTCCAACCCTTTATCAGAACCTAACAGACCTCCACACCCATCAAATCCGTGGAATAAATCCTTTGCTACGGTTGTTAAAGAATCCAATGCTCAAGAAGATATTCCTCTGATCTCAGTTTCATCTTCTAAACACTCCATTGTTAGAAAATTCTCTTAAGATGATATCAAGAAGCTTTCTGAACCTTTCAAACACTCCATTGTTAGAAAATTTTCCCATGGTCGTCCTACCATTAAAATAATAAGGAAACCCTTGATTACAATGAATCTAAAAGCCAACTTCAACGTTGATTTGATAGATCAAAAGCATGTTCTCATAGGAATTTTCAATGAAGGCAACTTCACAAGATTATGGATGAGAAACATTTGGTATGTTGGAAAATACCCAATGAGAACTTTTAAGTGGACTACAAAATTCATACTAGAAATCGAGAGTCATGTTGCTCCTATATGGGTAAGTTTCCCCTCTCTTCCTATCCATTTTTCTCAAAGGCTAACATATACTCCATTGCTCTGGTTGTTGGCAAACCACTGAGATTAGATGGATCAACCGCAAACCTTAATAGGCCTAACACTGCTAGGGTTTGCGTGGAACTAGATGTATTGGTTCAAATGTGAGAAAGATTATGGATTAGTTGTGGTGTCGATGGATTTTGGCAAAAAATAGAGTATGAAAATGAGTCCTCATATTGTATAATGTGTTACAAAATGGGGTATGAGAACTCTAAATGCATTCTGATGTAAAAAAACAAACTAACCTTTCCCACAAACAACATAATACCCAGCCCCATACCCTCTCCCACCAACAACCTACAAGTCCTCATAACACAGCCTAATACCCAACAAACAAAACCCAAAGAACCTATCACAAACTTACCTATTTCCATAGTACACATTCATAACCAAAACCTACTCAAGCTATTTACAAAAACCTATTAAAAAAAGAACAAGAAATAGGAGCAGTAAAGTACCTAAGCCTATCACCTTGAGCCACAGACCTGCCTGAACCAGATCCCACTGACCCTCATGAAGGACTTGCATTAACTGATAAAGAAGAATATGATGAGTATGTTCCTCCTATGTTAGAAGAACTACAATTGTTCTCAATAAGTATCACAAGAAAGTTGGAAATAAGGAGGAAGAAGCAGAAACTTCTTGCCACCAAACCTCCCATCATTCATGAAAATATTTCCAAAAATGATACCAAAACCAGAATATTCAAACCTTAAGACCCAATGTTCAAAAGACTTACCAGAGTTTCTCTCAAGTCCACTCAAAATTCCCTTCCCAAATGCTCTTAATGATTTATTTATCCTATAGAACATTAGAGGTTTATCCAATAAACCATCCCAAAGAAGAATCCAAAAGTTGTGCAAAAATTTTAACCTTCCCTTTATTGACATTATAGAATAAAAAGCTAAATCCAACAAGTTTGAGAAATTTAGAAGAATCCTTAAATTTGATGGTGGAGTATCTAATACCAACTGTAAGATATGTTTTTTTTGGAGATATGGCATCATTCGTGAAGTCGAGAAGAGTGATGAGCAAACAATTATTCTGAGCATAAATCACCATCAATTTCCTCATATCGTTTTCCTATCAGTGGTGTATGCTAAATGTTATAGGCAAGGAAGAATCCCTCTATGGGATACTTTAATAGCATATAAATTCATTGTGAATGATCAATCGTGGCTTATCATGGGAGATTTTAATGTGGTTGCTAGGAGTGATGATAAAAAGGGAGTTAATCCTATTGACTTGAATGCAATAACATATTTCAACTTATTTATATCCAATGCAGGGATGCTTGATGTTGGCATTTCAGGTTCTAATTACACTTGGTATAACCTCAAAGATAGAGTTAAAGTTTAGCCTAGACTTGATAGAGGTCTTGTTTCTTCTGAATGGATTTCTACCTTCCCTAAGTTTTCTCTCAAACACCTTAACAAAGCATGCTCGGATCACTCTCCTCTTCCTTTCTCTATCCAGACAAATTCGAACACTAGTCCAAAGCCTTTCAAATTCCTTAATTTTTGGTTCTCCAATCCTAATCTGAAATCAATCATTGAGAACTCATGGTGTAGACACCACATTATAGGACCCCCTAAGTCTCCCCTTAGACCCCTAGCACTTCCCATTTCCACCACAAACCTAGGTCACACTCTGAGTACCGATCTAGAGACCATCGGGTGCCCCTGGGGGCCATTTGACTCCAATAAACTCTTTCATCAGAGCGAAAGCTCTTTGAATATTTGAAGGTCTCCGAATACCCTTTCCAATGGTCCAATACGTGCACGAATAGGTATAACGCTTTGGACGAACATACCATTTCACTACCAAAAACTGATTTAGAGGCCATCAGGCGCCCTCGGCCCCGAATTGACCCCAATCAACTCCACTGTCAGAGCTAAATCTCTTTCAATCTTCGAAGGGCAATAAAACCCCTTTACACTGGTCCACCCTATGTGCAAAACATCATAACCATTTGGACAAACGATCAGTTTTCCCTCGAAAATTAATCCAGAGGACACATGGCGCTCTCGGACTCCGTTTGACCAAATTCAACTCTTTATCTCAAACGAGAGTGAATGAATCTCCTAAGGACACTGAATACCCTTTCTAACAATCCACCTTGTGTGCAATTCTGACTTATGGTACGGACGAACGATCCGTTTTACTCCAAGAGGTCATCAAGTACTTCCGGGCCCCGGTTGACCAATGTCAACTTTTCGAACCAAGATAAACTCTTTGAATAGTCAAAGTACATCTCCTAACCTTTCTAACGGTCCACCCCGTGCGCGATTCTGACTTACCATACGGACGAATGATCCGTTTGCGTCCGACGATCTCCCATCCAAAGGACCGATGTGCGCTTCCGAGCCATATTTGATCCAAAGTTAACTCCCGAACCCGGGATCGGTCCAAGGACTCTCAAAGGTCTCTAAAATACCTTTCTAGCGGTATGCCTCGTGCGCGATTCGGATCAACGATTTGTGAGCTACAGTCATATTTCTAGAAAAGTCCGCACGAGACTGCCAATTGGCACGTCCTGAACCCTGCCTATCGGCATAGTGTCAAGGGTGACCTACCGATAGGCACCCCCTGGGGTAGGCCGATCGGTACCCACCTTTTGCCCTACAAATAAGGGCCATTACCTCATTCTCAACAACATTCTCTCGAAGTCAGCGAAGTTCCATATGAGAAGTTCCATTCAAGCCTAAATACCCATCATTTTCACACCCAATTTGGCAAAATATCCTTCTCTCTCATCAACATCCATCAACATTCAAAGGAATTCATCCAAGATCTAAGCTCAAGCTCCAAAGAAGGTCCAATTCCTTATCCTCCTCTTTTAAATCTCTTGTTTTTTGGGATTCATAATTTAGTTTCACTCTAGTCCATACGTATTAACATCTACGCTTTTATTAGTATATTGCACATACTTTATTTTTCATAAAAAACCCAAAAACAAATAAATGAGGGTTACACCCGTAAATTCCAAACGGAATTATCCACCACACTTTTCAAAACCAAAAATACATTTTCTACACGCACACACCTAATAAAATTCCGTTCGAATTTATGGGATAAACCCCACCCCTATTCTACATTCGAACTACGTGGACTTTGATGCCTTTATAGGCTACGTAAGCATCTTGGATTAAAATCCGAGACTCGAGCCCAACTTTTCAATTTCTCTTATTTTTCAAACTCCTCAAAATCCCTCATTAATATATATACATATAATATGCTTGTTCGCGTTTCATCTCACACATATTATCGTTTCCCAATAACGATCAATATCTCGATGAATGCTTATATTCTATCTTCTACATGTATTATTATTTTGGGAATATTTCAGTGGATGACCTCACCCTATCTTTTCCACGGTATGGGTCGAACGATTCCAATCCCCATTATATAAACAGATACACACAATTCACAGGGATAAGGGAAAATATTAACATTGGCCCATGAGAGACCGAAAGGGCGGGGTGGGTGCCTAACACCTTCCCATTCCGTAACTTAGCCCTCGGACCTCCGATCTATTAGTTTCGTATGCATCAGTTTATCCTTGATTTTGCTCTCTTGAAGTGGCAATGTGTTCTTTTGCGTGTTTTGTGCAAAATATGATGGAGACTCTACCTTTTTACATTCACCCCACACCGACGAAGGCCGAAGCACCTTTTCGAAGAGAAGTGTGAGAGACCGCGATGCAGTTCTTCCTCAAGGGATCCTCCCCCTTCCCCCTGAAATGAATGCCGCGCCGACCCGGATGGACACAGTGGCGACTCCGCTGGGGACTATTTTTAAGAGGGTTGGACTCTATTTACATGGGTGTTTTAGTTTCTTTTATATCCCCCTATTTGCATGTTCCCCTTTCTTAGTCACATGTACCTCATGCTTATGTTACTGTTCACACACTTGTAGAAGACTCTCCATGTACACTTCACACCACGTGCACCTAGGAACACATATATCCATATGTTGCACACATCACTTATCCATGCTTGGTATAACTTTACTATTGGTACTTGTACTTTGCTCCCTGTTTGTCATGATCAAGAAAAAGATACTCTCTCCATAAGATACTAATAAATGAGTCATGCATGATTCACACGAAATCACCAAAGAGTATTGTTATTGACCAAATTTTGTCCCGTAATTGGAGAGTCACTTCGTAATGGCTGCTGGTCCGGCAGGTCGCAGTTAGCCTAAGCGATATGACTCTCACCTTCCATTGGCCAAGTACCTTTGACGTATATCGAATGGTTACCCCGCATCGTACTGCTTGACCAAAGTCATGACGGGAGGTATATCTTAGGGAACTCGTTCACGTGCATCGAGTATATCGAATTCTCTCTCACACGTACTGTACCCATGAGGAATATGATGAGGCAATTCCCGTACACTCATATATATCAAATGGCTTGTCCACACGTACCGATTGCCCTAAAAAGCAACATATATATTGTAGAAGTCATGCCAATGGCGGGAACCCTATCCAATTCACCAACCAACTCCTTACCCACATATAAGTGTCGATTCTAGGATACACATGTTAGATAGTCGGTTTCGACCCGAAACTCTGTCAAAATTCTGGATCGACCTGCCACCCAAATTTTCGCGTAAGTCCATCCATAGCTTTACATATGTTGCAAACCCAATTTTTCCAGGCTCGGGTCTCGTCCGACACTTCATTTTGAATTTAGGTGAACTTAATACAAGTGAGAACCTAATAAACATAATAATCATGCTGAGACCCGTCTCCAGTCTTTTCCCTCGATCTTTACAAAAGTGTCCAAAAAATATTTCTCCCTCTTTTATCAAAAATACCAAAAATATTTTCCCTCAAAACAAAAAAGAGAAAACATTTTCGTCTTCATCTTTTCCAAAAAAGTCAAAAATATTTTCCTTCTTTTTCAAAAATAACAAATTTCCCTTTTTCTTTTTCGAAAATAAATTCTAATTTTTCTCCTTCTCAGGTCGATCACATACCCTTGGCCTGGCTCCCTATTGGCTTTGGTCTTCATTCGAACCACCCCGAAGTTCTGTCAGCCCCTTACTTCCTCCAAGTCTGAGACTCACCCGCCTTCCATTGAGAACACGGATCAAGTGCCGAATGTTCAATCGAGTTTGTTAACGGTTTTGGCTCAGCACACCCCCAAAATGGACAATCTTCAAACCGAGGTTCATGAGATGCAAAGAAACTGAGTCCCTGTCCCCCAAAGATCCTTAGGTCATTTTCCCTCGCACCATGGGTCCGCCTGCATCTGAGCCTATTTGGGTTCCTGAAGAATACCATCACGTTCCACGTGCCCCTCCTGCTAATGGGCCGCCACCAGCCCAGCTATCTATGCTAAATCTTGCTCAAACCGGGGCTAATTTACCTATAACTATTGACCCGAAAGAGGAAAAACCGAACAAGGTCAAGGAAGACCTCAAGATGCTAACCAAAAAATTCGACCAAGTCATAATCTATGGGAACTACATGGACTACACCCACATGTCTCCCTATCCTAAAGCCAGGTTACCAAAAAAATTCAAGATGCCCAATATCAAGAAGTTTGGAGGTAATGGACCCCAGATTGTTCATCTCCGTAGATATCACCGAGACGTGACTCACCTAGGGGCTTCCAAAGAAATATTGCTCAGATGTTCCAGAAGACTTTGAAAGATAGCACACTTCGTTGGTTTCTATCCCTTGAAGAATCTAGAATCCGCAGTTGGGAAGACGTTGCCCGTGAGTTCATGTCACAATACAAGTACAACGAGGAGCTAACGGTTACCCGTCGTGACTTGGAACTACTTAAACGAAACCCTGGGGAATCAGTCAGTAACTTCATATCAAGATGGAGATAAAAAGCAGCTACCATGACCAATCGGCCTTCCTAAGAAGAACAAGTCAGCATTGTGAAGAAGAATTTTCTACCCCATGTTCGGGCAGCAATGGGAGGACAGTATTACCCTCACTTTTGAGCCCTCCGACAAGTAGGAGTAGAGATCGAAGAAGGTCTTATCAAGGCATAAGTTGAACTGAAGAAAACCTCTGGACAGTTTGCTCTTGGAAAGTTTGAAAAGCCTGCTAGTACCACAGTCTCTACTTTCAACAATATCTCTCAGCCTGCCTCTTCGTGGGAGCTGGAAAGTCGCCCAAACCCAATCCGGAAGGAATATACCAAGTTTCACGCTCCTCTCTGCAAAGTCTACCAGGCTCTCATAAATAGAAACCTGAAAACACCCTTGGACCCTCGTCCATTACCAAATCTACTTCCGAAAACTTCAAACCTGATGCCCATTGTGACTTTCCCTAAATTGCTTGCCATACCACCGACCAATGTTTCCATATCTGAAACACAATCGAAAGCTTGATTGACCAGGGTATTATCGCCCCACCAGCTAATCCTAAACCAAACACTATCCATAATCCACTCCCAAACCATGAAAACATCATCTTCCTAGAAGAATACTCAGAACTCGACCCATTGACCCAAATCGTGCCAAGTAAATCACTAGTCATACCCATATACTATCCTAAACCTCTCCAAATATACCCACATTTCCTCTTACACCCAACCAACCTTATCGACCAAACCTTATCACTCCTTCCTAGAGCATGTATCACTGTCCGTACCCATTCTGGAGGTAAAGATATGGAATTATCAGAAGTGCTGAACCAACTCCTAGAGTTCAGGCCGAAATTGCCCTCCCAGATGACCATTGACTGTTAGAGATTTAGTGGGTTGTTCTTAGAAGCTCAAAAATGGGATCAAGAGTCAGACAATAGGGTAGTGACAACCGATGAAGTCAGTCTAGATGACCTAGTCCAGATCATGGAAGATTTATTTCGATAGACTGGAGATATTTGTAGCATATTCGAGCTGCTCGACACTTTGAAATTATAAGGGCACCTGGTTCCCTCAGTCCTACATGTCCCCACCGAATGGGAAGAGTTATATGAAGAAGCCATAGAAGTTGTTGAGTGTATTGGCTTTGCATGGAAAGACAATATCGTTGCCACCGAATGGGGAGACGATTTCGAAGATTCAGAAGAAGAGCCAGATTTAGGAAAGATTAGTCTGATAGCCAAACTATGCAGAGTGATATCATTTGAGGAACTACTAGGAGAGATCAACCAAGTAGCCGAGCAACCCGATATCGATCAAGAAATAGGGTTTATATTTTCTACCTATTTCGTGAACCACATGACCAGGTCGAGGAGACATTACTAGAATTCAAACTTACAACCATCAACAAGCGATAAAGGGAGAGGTGTTGAGAATCTCTTTATTCCAGAAATGACTCTTGAAGAAAGTGAGGTCCTTGATCAACTGAAGAAGACCCAAACTAACATCACTCGATGGGAACTTTTCATGTCTTCCTAACTACACGGAAACGCCCTAATCAAGCTACTCACATGACCCACAATTCCTCCCTCAACCACACCAGAAGAAGTAGTGAACCTAGTTGGATCCATGACCTCTACTCGAATGTTCTACTTATCCGAAGAGTAAATACCTCAGACTATTCCTAACCACAATCATGCTCTTAATATCTTTGTTAAAGTTATGGGGGAAATTGTCCCCCTCTCTCTCGTCAACAACGGATCAGCTCTGAATATTTGCCTGTTAAGAACCCTTAATTACCTAGGATTGAAAGTGAGCAACCTCATTCCAACATCTACTGTCGTGCGTGCCTATGACAACACCCGTTGAGAATTAATGGGATTTATCAAGCTTGCAATAGGGGCTGGCCCTATAAATCCTATTGTTGAATTCCAAGTCATTGACATCCCAACATGTTTCAATCTACTCCTCGGACGACCGTGGCTCCATAGTATCAAAGGGGGGTCTTCTTCCCTTCATCAGAAATTAAAATTCTTTGCCAATGGAAAAGTTATCACCATCTTGGGAGACAATGACAACACCGTGAATGAAAGCACTAGTAATCCAGTACTCAAATACAACACGAGGCGAACGATATGCTGCTATTAGGCTTCCTGGTCGAACCACTCCTACTCCCTGCAGGGGACGACTTCAAAGATAGGGTTTTTCCAGAATATGATCCTCATGGAAATGTTAATGTAATCAAAATGTTCATGAACATGCACTTTATGCTCGAACTGGGGCTAGGGCAAAGACAACAAGGGATAATTGAACCTATTATGTTGAAGGAGGCCTTTCCTCCCTGTGGCTTGGGCTATCAACCATCAAAAGAAGAACTCATATTGATCCGTTAGCCTCGACTGAAGAGAAAGTTAGAATGCACCAAAACTATTTCGAGAGATTCCCTAAATAGAAGATTCATCAGAGAGGGTGGAGATTTCTCATTTTACGGCTTCCCTGAACCTTCGTATGACCCCATAGATAAAAGGATGAAACCAAGAATAGAGATCTTTTTTCAAGACAACTACCCATTGTCCAAAAGTTCCTAGCACTGTATACAACCATTCAGTGAGGAGACTATGACAGATACCAGGGATTCTGAGGGCAGTGACTCCGAGGATTATTTCAACTTGCAGATACTGGGGCTGGCTTTCTGCATGATCCACTTAGGGACTACATCATCCAATCCATCCTACCTCGTCAAAGATACTAATGAACCTCTTCTCAACTTGCATACTACACCTGTGTGACATGCTGACATTCAACCTAACCCATATGTTTATCCCCTTTCCCCTTTAGTTATTTCCTTTCACTATGATGTAATCGAGACCTCCTTTGATGAGGTTATCAATGCTGTTTTTCCTATCAATGAAATGAATGAAGATTTTGTGTATCTTATTGTGCCTTACATTAATTGTCTCGATTCTAATCAAACTTTTGATGATGATGACTTTGCAAATGAATAATTCTTAACTGATTTAAATAAGGTTAATAATAAACAATATAACCGCGTTCAAGTTAATGAAGATGAAATGGTTGTTATTAATCTCGGTTCTAGTAGCCAAATACGTGAGATTAGGATAAGGGTACCCTTTACGAGCACGAGCGCACATAACTCAAAGAACTACTGAATGAATTTATGGATGTATTTGCATGGTCCTACTATGATATTCCCGACATTTACCCTGAGATAACACGAGATGAGATTCCAACTCTCCCAAAATGTAAACCTGTCAAACAGAAGCTGCGAAAGCTTCGCACCGAATGGTCACTCAAAGTAAAAGAAGAAGTAGTCAATCAATTAAATGTGGGTTTCATTCGAGTAATTAAATATCCTACATGGCTAGCCAATATCGTACCCGTACTGAAATCAGGAGGAAAGGTCAGCATGTGTGTCGACTGCAGAGACTCGAACAAGGCCTCTCCGAAGGATGATTACTCGCTACCCAATATCGATATGATTGTGGAAAACACTGACAGTCATGCTCTCAAGTCATTCGTTGATGGGTTTTCTGGATATAACCATATCAAGATGCGCCCTGATCATCAAGAGAAAATAACATTCATCACCCCTTGGGGAAATTTTTGCTACACTATCATGCCATTTGGTCTAAAAAATGCAGGGGCTACCTACCAAAGGGCTGCCACAACCATTTTACATGATCTGATACACAAGTAAGTTGAGGTCCAAGATTAGAGAAGGTCATGTTACGGCTCTTCAAAAATTCTTTGAACGATTGCGACAGTACCAAATGCGACTTAACCCAAAGAAATATGCCTTCCGCGTTACCAAAGGGAAACTCTTGGGATTCATGGTCAGTGAGAAAGGGATAGAAACATATCCTGCTAATCTGAAAGCCATACTTGAGATGCCACCTCCCCGAACGAAGAAAGAAGTCCGAGGATTCCTTGGGAAATTACAGTACATCAGTCGATTCATCAGCCAATTGACTTTCATCTACGAACTCATCTTCAAACTCCTTCGAAATGATTCAACCAAAGTCTGGAATGAGGCTTTCTAATAATCCTTCTATTGGATCAAGCAATACCAAACCCGACCTCTGGTGATCATGCCACCACAGCCTGATCATCCGTTACTCATATACTTAACTGTGACTGATACTGCAGTCGGGGCTCTGCTAGCTCAATACCTTGAAGAAACTCCCAAGGAGAAAGCCATCTACTATGCCAGTCGAAAGTTGGCTGATTACGAAGCTAACTACACCGCCTTGGAAAAAATATGCGTCGCTCTTATCTGGGTTACCCAAAAGTTACGGCACTACATGCCCGCTTTCCCTATCAGACTCGTATCCCGAATGGATCCCACCAAGTACTTACTTGAGAAGACTACTCTATCCAGTCGAATGGCCCGTTGGTTTATGCTTCTAGCCGAGTTTGATATCACCTATGTCACACAAAAATCCATAAAAGGAAGAGCCATCTCTGACTACCTTGCTGACTACCCTATGGAATAAGCCCTGTCTGGATTTTTGAGTTCCCATACGAGAATATCCTTTGCGCCTACCATGAAGATCTTTGATGGCCAACGTTCTTTAATGGTGATGCCAACAAAAAGGATATATCATTGAAATTCTCCGAATTTCCCCTGATGACTCTCACACTCCCATTGCCATCAAATTGGATTTCCCATGCACTAACAACATGACTGAATACGAGGCATGTATGGTAGGCCTCAAAGTTGCTCTCAAGAAAAGAATTTGATACCTCGATGTCTATGGGGATTCAACCCTCATCATCGACCAAGTACTCAGGAAATGAAAAGTTAAGTATGAGAAACTCTTACCCTTCCATGCCCATCTTGAAGAACTAGCTTCCTAATTCTAAGAAATGACCTTCCACTACCTGCCCCGAGCAAAAAAACTAACTAAAAATCTTGCCACCTTAGCCTCTATGATTGACATGCCCGAAGGAATAACCATGGCCGCTTTCCTTATCCAGAAATAAGACAAACCAACTCACTGTTACCACACTGAGCTCAGCACGGAGGAAGAACCCGAAATAGTCGACTGCTGGTACTATAATATTTGGAGCCTCCTCAATTATGGTAGGTATCCCAGGGAGCTGACAAGAAAGATCGAGCAATAATTCGCAGGCTGGTCGCCCAGTACATTATTTGTGATAAAGCATTGTTTAGGAAAAACTTCGATGGAACCCATTTACACTGCATCGCAGGGGTTGACATTGAAGAAATGATGCAAAAAATCCGCAGCGAAAAATACGAATCCCACATGAACGGCCATATGCTCGCAAAAAAGATCATTCGACAGGGATACTACTGGACTACCATGGTTCAGGACTGCACAACCGACGTTTGAAGTTGTCTCAAGTGCCAACAGTTCTCCAACCTACAACATCTGCCTCTGCGAGAATTGTACAACATGACTTCTCCCTGGCCATTTTCCACATCGGGCATCGACATCATAGCGAAAGTAACATCAAAAGCATCAAATGGGCACGAGTTTATCCTAGTCGCTAATTATCCTAGTCGCTATTGATTACTTCACCAAATGGGTCGAAGCCAAGTCATACGCAATTCTGAATGCCAAAAAAGTGGCCAAGTTCATCAGGAAAAATATCATTTGCCGATATGGGGTCCCACGCGAGCTGGTATCAAACAATGAGCTACATTTTGAGGAAGAAGTTATGGAAGTGGTCAACGAGTATGGGATTCAAAGACATAAATCCTCTCCATACCGACCTCAAACCAATGGAGCAGTCGAAGCAAACAATAAGAATCTCAAAGCCATGCTCAATAAGATGACCGAGAGTTGTCGTTATTGGGCCGACAGGATCCCTTACGCCCTCTGGGGCTATCTCACTTCAGTTCGAACCTCTACTGGGGCTAGCCCTTACTCTCTAGTCTATGGAATGGAAGAAGTCCTTCCCGTTGAGCTGGAAATATCCTCACTGCATGTCATGCTTGAAAGCAAGGTCAACGAAGAAGACTGGTACCAAAGCCGTCTTGACGAGCCGACCCACCTAGATGAAAAGATATTGAAAGCTCTATATCACATACAAGGATACCATCGCCATATAGCGCGATCCTTTAACAAGATATTCAAGGACCAAGGTGTCCGAGAAGGGGACTTAGCCCTCAAAGAAATAATAGAGCCCATCTGGGAACCCAGAGGGAAATTCAAGCCCAATTGGAGCGGCCCATACATAGTGAATAAGATCATGTCAGGCGGCGTCGCTGTGCTCACCGACCTTGACAGAGAAGAAATAGCGCGTCCAGTCAACTTGGACCATCCCAAGAAATTCTACCCGTAGTCCAAAATATCGGCGCGCTACGACTCTTCTCATCTCCCTTCTATTCTAAAAAATAAAAATAAAAATAAATATATAAATCTCTTATTTTCTCCCTAACCCAGAACTACGTGGGCCTGATCCTCTAAAAACATTTTCAAAAATGAATTTCAAATTTTTTCAAAACCCTCAGAGGTACGTTGGCAGCTCATTCGCTCCACATAGCGCGACCCCCTTCTTTTTCACAAAATGCTATTCTGTTCTTTTCCCTGAGAACGACAATTCATTTTTAACATATACATGAACAAAAGGATTATGTATACCTTAGAGATAAGTATAGATAGTTCAAAATGAAAAAAAGTCATCAAGAGGCACAACTAAATGATCAAAAACTTATTTATTTCATTATCCAAAATTTCCATGCATTACATCGGCGTAAGGAGTCAAACGACTTCCCTTGCCAGCACTACACCTACTAAAAAACCCAAATAATAAAAAGCCCCGCTACTCCTAAAAATCACCCTCTAATTATTCCCACAAAGCACAAAACTACACTTATTACAAAAAGCTTCCCAAAGCCCTACCCGCAGCTGCCAAGGGAACCAACACCATCATCACTGGCATCCTAGGCTCCTGAAACCTCCCCTGCCTGAATGGAGTATCGCAGACGCTCCATAGAGCGATAAGCCTGGACTATCTTAGGGTAGACCACAACGCCTCCCTCTATAGTGTCAGATATGGAAAACCACCTTTGACTGGTCTCCACAGCTAGCAACCTGGCCACTACATTCTTCCACAACCACTTCATGTAATCCCCGGAGACATACCAAACTCTCCCGGTAGACTGAGAAGGACGGGTCGGCGGACGACGATTCTCCCATAGAGAACCAAGACATAATGGCATACGCTCTGTCAGGTCCTCTACAGGAAAGAAGTTTGGTGTCCGCGGTGGCACAATTTTCTCCTAACCAAATTGGTGCAGCCGCCGCCAGGGAAAGTAGAAAGTGGTCTGCCTGAGGCCTACTAACCGGACATATTGGTACTCCCCGAGTTCCAGAATGGGAAACAACTCCCCCCACCAAGGAACATACCAGCGTAAGCCTTGAGCCCCGTGCTCTACAAAAAAATTCTCCCAACTCTCAATGTTCTGGCCTACACTATTAAAATAAGGTGAGAACAAGTTTGGAACCACCGACACGGGGTAATTAGGTGGCACCACCATGCGGAATCTCTTCGACAACCACATAAATAATATTACTGGGCTACCCCTCAGAAATTCAGACCGACCCTCCCTCCAGGCATCCAGTCCATTCAAGGTCTCTGCCAGTATCACCGCCGCAGAATTACGATGGTATGACATCCAAGAAACGATAGCAGCCAGTTGGGGTTCCACCATCATCTCCCCCATCACCAACAAGACTTTTGAAACAATGCCTAAGGTGAAGGCCCCGGCATATCCAGCATCACCCACATCCTGCGAATGCACAAACTGCAACACCGCCAGAAGGGAAATTATTCTTCCCGTAACTAATGGCTTGGCCGTCGAAGGCAAAATATTAAGAAGTTCAGCTAGTAATTCCCTGGGAGAATGGGAAAACTCAGGCAGAGCCGCATCAACACTGGGATTTATTCCCAGAATGGAAGAAAATTCCTAGTTGGTAGGACAAATCTCATCCAACCCGAAGCGGAATATATGATCCTCGGGATCCAAAACTCGACAGCCGCCATTAGCATGTTCCACTCAATGGGCCGGTTGCACCACAAAGAGACTCGCCGCATATGAAAGGCGTCATAATCACCATTGTAAGAGCACATTGCTTCCAAGGCTTCGAGGTAATTGGCGAACTCAATACTACCAGGGAGAGCCATCTTGCAAAGAGATAATAAGCAAGTAAGAATGTGAAAAAGGAAGAAAGTGAAAAGGGTGAGGAGGAAAGCCCCATCCACACCCCCTGTTATACTTGGAAACTCTTAAGCAAAAATAAGGAACCCTGTAGAAATCGGAGTAAAACTTGCCCCAGAAAGTACCAAGCAATTGAAGAAAGTGAAATCAAAGGCTTGGATTGATTGGACTAGACTGACATGTCGATGGGCAGGATAGGGGTCATGCCGATCGACAACCCCCTATTTTGGGAAAATTCCCCTTTTCCTCTTTTGTCAAAATTAAAAAAAAAACTCAATAAAATAATTTTTACCTTAAGGAAATTCCGAATTACCTTTATACTTATGCTTTTACTAATCTTATTTTAATAAAATCATTTTCAAATCAATTTTCAAAATTCTTTTTACGGTCTTAGTAGCAATGTAAAAAGAACATATGCATTAATCACTAAAACAAGAAAATAAACAAAAAAAATTCATTCTTCATTTGCATATATTTTGCTGTGTTACATTGACATTTTACAAGAAAAACAGAAAAATAATGGGACTCAGCCCAAAACCCCATTTATTTCTCTCTCTCTCTCTCTCTCTCTCTCACACACACACACACACACACACACACTCTCTCTCTCTCTTCTTTTTCTCTCTAAGATCCCCCATCCCTGCGACGCGTTGTCTTCCCCCTGCGACGAGACGATGTGCCACCACTTCTAGAGCTCGACACTTCCCTGGACGAGGCAGACGGCACCAAGCAAGAAGTTATCGAAATCGCCTCACGAATATGAGCAGTCGCTGAAGATATCCAGTCCCGATGTCCTTCAGCCAAGTGGTCGAAACACTGATATTCACCGAGAAATAATAGAAAATATCCAATCAGTCAAGCATGAGGAAAGAGAAAGAAGTCGAGGAAAAAAAAAAGACATACGACAGGCCAAAGGACCACCTCCGTCAGACCCAACTCCTCCGGGTCGATCGCATGAGAGCGATGCTACACACGCATAGATCCACCATCATCTCGTCGAAGGTTGTAACTAAGGGAATACATTTGCACAAAATACGGCCCTGATGCCGTCGTCATCGCCGCTGACATAGGAGCACCGCCTGCGCTATGAGAGGACCCCACCTGCCGACTCGAGCCCGCCCTAGGGAGAGGCATCACATCATATATTCTAGGGGGGCATCAACACACTCTAGACGAAGTCTAAATAATCGTACATCGCCGCTATGTCAGTATACAGAGAGTATGGCTCCCCTATCATCGCAACCACCCGGGCATCATCAGACATCTCCCGCATGCGCCTCATGAACATAGTGGGCCTCACCGGTGGCACCTCAACCTCTCCCTCCATAATCTACCGAACTACCCTCTCCCCAAGATAATAGGAGTAGCCGAACTCATGCGCCAGTAGGCATCGCATTTACGCATGTCCACCCATCACCCCGGTGTGCTGAATAGCCGTCCCCCAGGGATAAAACGTCACCTGCAAATCCCCAAAAAAAGTGAAGGATCAGTATCAACAAAATGTCATCAAAGGAAAGGACCAGTCTTAACGACAAAAATAAAGCTTACCTGCTCACTCGTCAGGCCATTCAAGACCTGACGCACTGCCTCTAGAGAAAGGTTCTTCTTCGACTGTTGGTTGGACCCCTGTCACCGGAACATCCGACAGAAGTCCCCCCAGAGTCATCCTTCAAAGAAATTAGTTGGGTGTTCAACCCAATCTCCTCGTTGAACCACGTCTGTAAAGGACAATGATCAACATTCAAGAAATAAAAAATAAGTGCATGAATGGAAAATGAGAATATATAAAGGAAAATGCGCAAAATAAAGAATACCTCCAGAAGATACGTGCCCCAGTAAAAGTCGATCGGCAGCACCGACTGAATGCATCCAAAGAATAGTAAATGGTCGCCAAAGTGAGGCTCCCCCATTCATAGAAGCGCATGTTCGAAAACACCCTCAGAAATGGCAGAAATCACAAGTGGACGACGTCGTCACTCGTCGCCACGTGAAAACCTCCCAACACCAGAAAGATAAATAAGCGGGACATCTGATGCACATGTTGCCCATCATTTTCATCAACCCTCCTCCTAAAAAAAAGCTCCCTCAAAGAAGACAAGCAGAGGGAATCACCAGAAATCACCCTCTCCACGTCACCTAGAGCCGCCGTCACTGCCTCCGACATCACCCTCAGCGTCCTGTCCACCTCAATTCGGGCACCCTCGAAATCCAGCCCCAGCAAATGATGAACATCAATGGGAGTTACCGTCATCTCCCCGAAGTCAAAATGGGAGGTGTGGGTTGTGTTCCACCACCTCTCTCCTAAGGCACATAGAACCGAAGTGGAGGGGGTGTCTCATCTAAAACCGACGCTAGCCTCCCAAAACCCACAGAGGACACCATCTAATGCACCACAATAGGAAGGTGCTCCCAAACATCCTTAAGACCTATCTTACCGCGGGCATAAATAGTCAACATAGAGACGTCAGACTGTCAAGAAATGAAGAAAATCCTTATAAAATTCAAGAAATAAAGCAATCTTGTTAAGAAAAGAAGAAAGGAATACCAAGAGTCATGCAATACTTACATAATCACCAGGGTTCACCACCCTTGAAGAGTGATGACACGAAGGCTCGTGCAGAAGAGTCTGATCATCCGCCACAAGCTCAAACGAGTCAAAAGAATTCTCGCTACCCATGCGAGGGGCACCCTAGCCCTCCGCTCTAACCCTGCCCTGTCATCCACATTAAGCCATGCCATGTGGGTCGCACTGCTTGAGAATTCAGCCATTTTGAACGTTGGGACTATTTGCAGAGGTTTATACCAGAAGAAAAGAAGTCAGAAAGCTAAGAAAAATGAGGAGAACCCGCCCCTTTTTTATAGGAGGCTAAGGGTCATGCCGATTGTAGCCCCTTCCACCTACCGACCGACACTGAGCCTTTCACCTACTTGAGGCATCCCAAAGACCGTGCCAATACCGATTGGCACACCTCCATCCATGCCGGTTGGCACACCCTCCAAAGTTTTGTACGAAAAATCCGAAAAAATGCTAGAAAATCCCAAAAAATTCCTAAAATTGCCAAATCCATTCTAGCACCTTGTTCACCAAGGAAAACATTTTTTTACATCCCCAACGGAATTCCAGAGAATCATTCTCCACAACAACATCTCCAAAGGACACTCCAAATATTCCTCGAGCTACAAAATCCTTGGATCATTCACTATTCCCCAGCGGAACCTAAAATGCAATCATCATCCCCAATGGAGTCGTTAAATTTCTCGCAGGAAAGTACACCTCTTTATGGTCAGAATTGTCCTCGATCTTGGATCGTCACCTCAGTTAGGTCAGAATTGACCTCGATCTTCGGTCGTCACCTCTCTTAGGTCAGAATTGACCTCTGTCTTGGTTCGTCACCTTATTAAGGTCAGAATTGAGCTCGGTCCTCGGTCGTCACCTCTCTTAGGTCATAATTGACCTCAGTCTTGGATTGTCACCTCAATTAGGTTAAGATTGACCTCGGTCCTCAGTCGTCACCTCTTTTAGGTCAGAATTGACCTCAATCTTGGATTGTAACCTTAGTTAGGTCAGATTTGACCTCGGTCTTGGATCATCACCTCTTTTAAGTCTAAATTAACCTCGGTCCTCAGTCGTCACCTCTTCAAGGTCAGAATTGACCTTGATCTTGGATCATCACCTCAGTTAGGTCAGAATTAAGCTCGATCCTTGGTCGTCACCTCTCTTTGGTCAGAATTGACCTCGATCTTGGATCGTCACCTCAGTTAGGTCAGAATTTACCTCAGTCCACAATCGTCACCTCTCTTAGGTCAGAATTGACCTCGATCTTAAATCGTCACCTTAGTTAGGTCGTAATTGACCTCGATCTTCGATCGTCACCTCCTTTAGGTTAGAATTGAACTCAGTCTTAGATCGTCACCTCTTTTAGGTCAGAATTGAACTCGATCCTCGATCGTTACCTCTTTTAGGTCAGAATTAACCTGGGTATTAGATTGTCGCCTTAGTTAGGTCAGATTTGACCTCGGTTCTCGATCGTCACCTCTCTTAGATCATAATTAACCTTGGTCTTAGATCGTCACCTCAGTTAGGTCATAATTGACCTCGATCCTCGGTCTTCACCTTTCTTATGTCATAATTGACCTTGGTCTTGGATCGTCACCTTAGTTAGGTCAGAATTGACCTCCGTCCTCGGTTGTCACCTCTTTTAGGTCAGAATTGACCTCGGTCTTGGATCATAACCTCAAATAGGTTTGAATTGACCTCAGACCTCGGTCGTCACCTCTTTTAGGTCAGAATTGACCTTAGTCTTAGATTGTTACCTTAGTTAGGTCAGAATTGACCTCGGTCCTCAGTCATCACCTCTTTTAGGTCAAAATTGACCTCGATATTGGATCGTCACCTCTTTTAGGTTAGAATTGACCTCGGTCCTCGATCATCACCTCTTTTAGGTCAGAATTGGCCTCGTTCTTGGATCATCACCTTAGTTAGGTCAGAATTGACCTCGGTCCTCGATCGTCACCTCTTTTAGGTTAGAATTGACCTTGGTCCTAGATCGTAACCTTTGTTAGGTCAAAATTGCCCTCCGCCCTCGGTCGTCACCTCTTTTAGGTCAGAATTGACCTCGACCCTCTGAATCGGTCATCCACATCCCTTAGTCCACAAAACAGACCTCTCTCCATCATGTAGTGTCTATTCGATGGTCTTTACTTGTTCCAAGCTCACCCATCGAGGGTCTCTGTAGACACCACATTCTAGGACCAACTCGTCTCTCCTTAGAACCCCAATACTTTTCATCTCCACCGCAAACCTAGGTCGCACTCTAAGTACCGATCTAGAGACCATCAGGCGCCCTCGAGACCCATTTGACTTCGGTCAATTTTTTTGTCAGAGAAAAAGCTCTTTGAATATTTTAAGGGCTCCAAATACCCTTTCCAATGGTCTTCCCCATGCATGAATCGATATAATGATTCGAACTTTCATTATCGAAAATTGATTTAGAATCCATCGGGAGCCCTCGGGCCCTGAATTAACCCCAATCAACTCCGTCGTAAGAGTGAAAGCTCTTTGAATAATTTAATGTCATTGAAACCCCTTTCCAACGGTCCGCCCCGTGCGTGAAACAGCGTAACCGTTCGGATGAACGATCAGTTTTCCCCCAAAAATTGATCCAGAGGACACTAGGCGCTCCCGAACTCCTTTTGACTAAAGTCAACTCTTCAGCTCAAACGAGGCTGAATGAATCTACGAAGGTCAATGAATACCCTTTCTAACAATCTGCCCCGTGCGTGATTCTGACTTACAGCCCGAACGAATGATCCGTTTTACTCCTAGAGGTCACAAGGCGCTTTCAGACCCCGGTTGACCAAGGTTAACTTTTTGAACCAAGCAAAACTATTTGAAATGTCAAAGTACATCTCCGAACCTTTCCAACGGTCCACCCCGTGCGCGATTCCGACTTACCATATGGACAAACGATCTGTTTGCATTCGGCGATCTCCCGTCCAGAGGATCGACGTGCGCTTCCGAGCTACATTTGACCTAAAGTCAACTCCCAAACCTGGGAGAAGTCCTAAGGACTCTCTAAGGTATCTGAAATACCTTTCTAACAGTATGCCCCGTGCGGGAATAACGATTTGTGCGCTACAATCATTTTTCCAGAAAAATTCGTACGAGACTGCCAATTGGCAGGTCCTGAACCCTGCCTACCGACACAGTGTCAAGGGTGACCTACCGACAGGCACCCTCTGGGTTAGGCTGATTGGCACCCACCTTTTTCCCTATAAATAAGGGCCATGACCTCATTCACAAGACATAGAAAACCCATAAGCATCACTGATCTCAACAACATTCTCTCGAAGTCAGTGAAGTTCCATATGAGAAGTTTCATTCAAGCCTAAATGCCCATCCTTGTCACACCCAATTTGGCAAATATCCTTCTCTCTCATCAACATACATAATCATTTAAAGGATTTAATCCAATATCTAAGCTCAAGCTCCAAAAAAGGTTCAATTCCTTATCCTCCTCTTTTAAATCTCTTGTTTTTTTAGATTCATAATCTAGTTTCACTCTAATCCATATGTATTAACATCTACACTATTATTATTATTGCGCATACTTTATTTTTCTTAAAAAACCCAAAAACAAATAAAAGAGGGTTACACCCGTAAATTCCAAACAGAATTATCCACCACACTTTTTAAAAACCAAAAATACATTTTCTACACGCACACACCTAATAAAATTCCGTTCGAATCTATGGGATAAACCCCACCCCTATTCAACATTCGAACTACGTGGACTTTCATGCCTTTATAGGCTACGTAGGCATCTCGGATTAAAATCCAAGATTCGTTTCCAACTTTTCAATTTTCTAATTTCTCTTATTTTTTATATTCCTCAAAATCCATGATTTTTATACATATACATATAATATGCTTGTTCGCGTTTCATCTCAAACATATTATAGTTTCCCAATAACGAGCAATATCTCGACGAGCGCTCATATTCTATCTTCTACATTTATTATTATTTTGGGAATATTCCAGTGGATGACCTCACCCTATCTTTTCCATGGTATGGGTCGAACGATTCCAATCCCCATTATATAAACACATACACAAAATTTACGGGGATAAAAGGAAATATTAATATTTGCCCATGAGAGACCGAAATGGCGGGATGGGTGCCTAACACCTTTCCATTCCATAACTTAGCCCCTGGACCTCCGATCTATTGGTTTGGTATGCATCAGTTTGTCTTTGATGTCGCTCTCTTGAAGTGGCAACGTGTTCTTTTACCTGCTTTGTGCAAAATAGGCTGGCTACTCTATCTCTATACATTCACCCCACACTGACAATGGTCAAAGCACCTTTCAAAGAGAAGGGTGCGAGATCGCAACACAGTTCTTCCTCGAGGGATCCTCCTCGTCCCCCCGGAACGAACACCGTGCCGACCGGGATGGCCACGCTTGGAATATCCCAATTGAAGCAAATACTCTTAGAAATTTTTCGTCCAAACTTCAACTACTGAAAAAGGACCTTATGAGTTGGAATAAATCCTCTAATCCCAACATTTTTTTTCAAGTCAAGCAGCTAGAAGAAGATGTTAATATAAAGGAGATTCTCTTTGAGCACATCCAAATTCTTATGACAGAGAACAGTTATCAAAATCAAAAGCTCGGTTATTAAGAGCTTTGAAGCTAAAAGAAGCTTTTTGGCATCAGAAAATGAGAGGTAGATGGATTATTGAAGGAGTAGCAAACACCAAGGTATTTCATGCCTTTGTAAAAACTAGAAATGCAAAATTATTGATCCATAGAATTAAAGATAAAACAGAAAATTGGATTACTTACCTAAGGCCATCCAAGATAAATTCATAGATCACTTTAAAAACTTGTTTCAAGCAGAAAACCTAAAAGATGATGATGTCCTTTTTGATGCTTTGGACTCTAAAGTAACTGATATCCAATTTATGATGACCTTCCAACAGAAAGTGAGATTCAACAAGCAATTTCTGACCTCAATGCAGATAGCTGTGCATGGCCAGATGGTTTTCATGGATATTTCTGCTCCAAGTTTTGGGACATCATAAAAAATGATCTCATTCAAGTAGTTCTCTATTTCTTTTCAGACAGAGATCTTCTCAAGAGTTGGACCGACTCTAATATTATCCTTATTCCCAAAATCCAATTGCCAACCTCTTGTTCTGATTTTAGGCCCATTAGCCTCTGTAATTTCTAATAAAAAATCATAACAAAAATTTTTGCAAATAGACTCTCTATTATCCTTCCCAACCTCATAGGCAAATCTCAATCAAGTTTTGTAAAGGGTAGGCTTATCTCAAAAAATATCATCTTAGCTTAAGAGCTCATATTTTTATTGGTAGAAAAACTTACGGCCTAGTTATCAAATTTGACCTATATAAAGCCTATGATAGAGTATCATGGATTTTCCTCATAAAAATCCTAAGGAGGTTTCGTTTCTCATAAATTTTCATTAATAGAATTTGGAGACTGTTATCGAACAACTCGTTTTCAACCATTGAAAATGTCCATGTAGCTAGATATTTCAAATATAGTAGAGGTCTTAAACAAGGAGATTCTCTATCTCCTGGTCTTTTTGTCCTAGTTGCTGAAGTCCTAAACAAAGGCATTCACAAATTAATTAGCTAAGGAAAGGTTGGCTCCTTTTTTCACCCTAGACACACTCCTCTCCCAAGTAACTTGAGCTTTGCAGATGACTCTATAATTTTTTGTAATGGAACCTCATCTAGTCTGAAAAATTTAATGAAATTCTTGATTTTTTTTTTATAAAGGCTCAGGTCAAGTTATTAACTATGAGAAATGCAACTATACAGTTCCCTATTCTATCAGCAAAAGGAGCAAAAAGACCATCGAAGATCTACCTAGATTCAAGCTGAAGAAATTCCCTTTGAAATACTTGGGATGCCCTATTTTCTATGGGAGGCCAAAGCATGCTTATTTTGATGATTTGATTCATAGAATTAAGTCCAAAATTAAAGGTTGGCAAACAAAATTTATGTCTTTCCCAGGTAGAAGAACATTAATAAATTTAGTCCTAGCCTCTATTCCAATACATGCTATATTTGTCCTTAATCCTCCTCTCAAGACCCAAAATTTCATCAAAAGCCTATTTAGCAACTTCTTATGAGGATCCTCAATTGAATTTGGAAATAGGCATCATTGGATCAGTTGGGACAAGCTCTGTTACCCAATCTCAGAAGAAGGACTTGGTTTCAAAGATTTGAAAGACTCCATCAAAGATTTTATCATGAAGATTTGGTGGCACTTATCTAACTCTAACTCTTTGTGTTCTTCTTTTCTTAAATGCAAGTTATCTTACTCGACTTCGAGTAACAACCCTACTCTCAAGAGATTAAACAAAATCAGAGACAAAACTGATAGTTTCATTATTGAAATAGACTCATCCAAATACTAGGCTCTTTCTACCAGTGGGGAATTCACTACTAGATCAGCTTGGGAAGCCATAAGGAAAGTCAGGCCATCATCTTTTCTCTTTAATTACACTTGGAAACTAGAAATCCCTCATAAGCTCTTTATTTTACTTTGGAAATGTATGCACATGATAGTTCCCCTAGGAGATATGATTCAATTAAAAGGAATCAAGATTGCCTTTGTCTGCAGATGCGGTTATGAACAATCTGAAAACTTCAATCATCTATTCATTGATGGTCCTTTAGCTAAGAGCATTTGGTCATTCTTTGTTTCTTTAGTTTGCATCAATATATCCACCTTATTTTTTCATGAACTTCTGATGTCATGGTGGCTCAAAAATTCTAGCAAAGACTTCATAAAATTCCTTCTTATTTTAGTGCCCGGTTCAATTTTCTGGGAGATATGGATGAGTAGAAACATATGTGTTTTTGAAGATGAGATAATTGATGCCTTCAATATAATTTCAAATGTTATCAATCTCATCAGCAGTTGTTCTTCTCAATATCAATTCAAATCCTCATTTCTTTTTTATGACGACCTTCAAAGTTTGTTTAACCTAAAATAAAAAAATATATACCTGCTCCTTTCACATTGTTAAATGGTCTGCTCCAAAGAATCCTATTTCAAGCTTAATTGTGATGGGCCATTTAAAGGTAATCCTGGGAAGTCAGGGTCAAGGGGTATTATTAGAAATTATAAAGTTCATATCATTCAAGCCTTTGCTTGTTTTAAAGGCAGTATCTCCAACAATAAAGCTGAATGTATTGCCATTCTTAAAGGCCTTTAAATCTGTAAAAATCTTAATATGAATCATATTATTGTGGAGTTTGACTCCAAAATGGTTATTGATATTCTTAAAGGAAAAATTCTAAAAAAAACCTTGGTCCCTAATACATGTCCTTAGTGAAATTAAAGGGATCAACCTTCAAATGGAGTTTATTCATTGTTAGAGAGAATAAAATGCAGTTGCTGACAGTCTTGCCAATTATGGAGCTCTTTCTTCAGGCCATCAGCCATTTTTATCAGTTTCAGCTCTTCCCAAGATAGTTAAAGGATGTTTCAAAATGGATTAAATAGGCATGACATCTATTATGTTTTTTTAACAAAGTTTCTTTAGTTACCATTATTTTTAATTTTTATTGAATTTTTCTTGTATACGACACTAAGGTTAGGCTTTTCTACCTTTGATTTAATATATTTGGGAGCATTGCTCTCTTCATAAAAAAAAATTAAAAAAACTCGAGTAGTTATGGTAGTGATGGTACTGGCTTACTTGATTCTAATTCTTTCGTTGCTAAAGCCAAGATCATTGTTTGTTTTATAGGGTCAACCACATCCAAGGACGTTAGAACAGGTCAGCCCGTAGGCAACATTCCTCGCGTCCACACATGTTCACATTGTGGTAGAAAAGGTCTCCTTATATATTTTTATTATGATCTTGGAAGAGCTCTTAGGAAGTTGAAGTCTAGTGTCATCATAGTTTCCAAACCCCAATGCATTAGGTATTCATCTATTTGGGGTTAGGAAATTCGTTTTGGAGACGCTAGATGTTAGACTTGTTAATTTTTGCATGCTTGCACATGACTCTTCACATGATATATCTTATGGATGATTGCTTGTGTGATTTTGTTTGTCATGCTCTAGTTGTGCTTCATGATATATATTTACTAGTGTTATGACATGTCTATTTTTTATATTTTTCTTTTTTCTTTTATTGAGTCACTATTGGAAAAATACAAAAAGATTTTATTTTGATAAAGTTTTTGAAAAATACAAAAAGATTTTCTTGTGTATTTTAGTTTTACACATTAGGTGTGGCATATTAGTGTGTTTGAGTCCAATTCACTCTGTACTTTCCATGTGTCTAGGACATTTGGCTACAATTATAAATACTCAGATTGTTCTTAATCATGCTTGCGTGGAGTTGTTTTGAACTTGATTTTCTTTATAGATTCGACTTTGTATATGCCTCCGCACACACATGCACGAGCTTTTTGAACGTTAACTTCACATGTATATTTGAGCTTTGTGAGATGTTCTCCCGTCAATTTTGTCATCTATATATTTTGTGAGGGTGCACAGTAAACGTTTACGAAAGGAGCAAATTTCATTTGCGAGAAAGCCACCGTTGGCATGAGCCTAATGAAAACATTAAAGACAATTAAAAAAAAAATCCAAGGCTAAAATGTTTAGTTTATTTGATATTTCAAAAGCAATATATTCAAAAGAATCTAGAAAAGAAAAGAAAATGTGGTATATGTTTATCTTTTTAGGGAATTTAGTTTAAGACCAGGGGGTTTGCACAATAAATCCTAATTATGCTTATTTTGTCATAACACTATTGATTTGTAAAATCATCAATATTCTAGGCTTATGTGCAATGTACTTGTTTGTTCATTAAGTTAACTTTATCTTATCACTTTAGATTTTAATCGTACTTTGATAAAGTTATGCGGTCAATCAGAACATACTGAACATATTTGAATGTTTGGGTCATAACTCATTTGCATCTAGTTCACACCCATTCATTCCATCCCACTTGTTTAGACACATCGATACTATGCTAGTCTGCAAATCTTAGATGTTTTGTGTCGAGTTTTGTGGTAGTTTATACCTATATATGCATGTTGAATTTTCATTGGTGTATTTTCCATATGTTATATATGGTATTGTGTTTTGAGTCATTTTTGTTTACTTATAGTCTATGGCTGTCATACGATTGATCATAGTTTGGATTATATGTGCTTGAGTTGCCATGTTGCATGTTTGATATACTTTACACCGTTGCATGATTTATTCCCATATCCCTTACTTACAAACGGTATCTTATGATCACATATTTAGGGGGAGATTTGGTTTTGGGAGAGTAATTCACAACACCAAAACTGTCGGATTGTCACGATCATTGACTGTGACAAGTCAAACTTGTTACGGTCATTGACCGTGATAAGTTCATTAGACTTGTCACGGTCCTGTCACGGTCTTTGACCTTGACAAGTTTTTTCACGGTTAAAAACCGTAACAAACCCGTGGCGAACCTACAAAATTGTCACGGTCAAAGACCGTGACAAGTTTATTTATCATGAACTTATCACGGTCTTTGACCATGACAAATTTGGGAAGAATCGAAAAAAAAATTATTGGGCAGTATGGCTACTGCCACTGCCTAACAGTATATTTGTACCTGTTATAGCAAAATTGTACCTGTTCAAACAGCTTATATCCAAATAAAATAGAAAGAATGCACCAAATCATTACATATATAATTCAATATCCAAACCAAAATGTAACAAATCAAAACAATACAAATATAATCCAAGTGTCCAAGTAAAATATATACAAATAATGTCATAGAGTCTGGGGTAGGTTGAATGAAGAAGGAAGGCCACACAATATACGCATTGATACACACCTAAATATGTGTCACGCCGCATTATTCACACCACCACAATGGGAAGTTCCCCTTTTTGGGTATCACATGCGTGACGAGCACCTTGGCCTCGATGTTTTGAAGGAGAGGTCCATGAACCGGCATACCCGGGATGGTTATGGAGTCCCTTAACCCCCTAGTTATCCGTTGTCCATCATATATATCGAGTAAAAACACACTCGGCCAATTGATTGTTGACATAGGCCGCTCGACGGGAGACAAGATGGGAACTGGATCATTATGCGGCAAGTTCGTGTGTATCGGTGATGAATTAGTGACGTCCACGTCCTCATCCTCGTCCACCTCCTCGTCCACCGCCTTCTCCTTCCCATTGCCCTTGCCCTTGCCCAAATCACGCTTCATGAAGGTGTACATATCTAGGACCGTCGCCTCTAACCTTGGTAGCTTCGTGTCATGCATGTCCACCTAACGAGCCAACCCGGTGTTGCTCGTCTCTATTTTGATGATCCTAAACTTGCCCACCCGCGAGCTCACCCCCCAGTACTTCCCTTGCGATCAATGCTGAGCACTTAGCTGTGTTCGTCCGTAGCCAAAGATGCCTTGTCTGCATCAGACTGCGACTCATGCACTTCCTTAAGCTTTGCCTGAAACGATAAAAAATACACGATTAGTTAATTAAGTAAATAAAAAATCATAACATAATTAACAAAAATTAAAAATTTATAACTTACAATCATGTGCACGACACTCGAGGACACCTCTTTGTCCTTACCCTTCTTTGTTCGAATTGCCACATAGGCATCGAGCCTATGTGGCCTACCCCCAGGGCCACTCCCCGCCCCCTGAAATAAAATAATGCAAAATTAGTAAGTAACGCAAAATAAAATAATGCTGAATAACATAAAACTATAATTATAGAAAGGTAAAAACTTACCATCCTGTGCTCCACCTCGGCGTAAGACGTCCGACCGGAGTAGTGCACGTCCGACTTTTTCGCTCGATTTTCCCTCCCTGATTGATGAGATGCCAATTGTCGCTCCTCGATCTCATTGTAGACGAACTTTTGCCACTATGCCAATGCGTTACTTGTAGTGCCACCTAAATATAAATATAAATATAAATATAAATATAAATATAAATATAAATATAAATACATTACATGTAGTTCCGCCTAAATAGCCAACTTGAGCTCATTTTCCACCTCCCTCCAATTAGTGTACCCTGGGCCGATCATCGTCTTCACCAGCTCGAGGGATCTAGCCAATATTCCCGTATTCTTCTCAATGACCGATCCCAATTTTGGGAGCCTAGGGGCCGAGGAGCCCTCGTCACCTCCGTTGCCGCCAAGCCCCGAAGAAGATATTTTTTGTAAAAATTGTTGTTATTAGTACAAATCCAAATGAATGAGAAGAATAAAAAGCACTAACCATATTTTAATAAAACACTGGCAACTTTGAATTAATGCGCTAAACTGATTAAGTACAAATGAATTAAAAGCATTAAACTGATGTCTGATAATAATAAAACACTAGAATAATACACCAACTGGACATGGACTTTGAATTAATGCTTAAGAATTAAATCTAAGTATTACATGCAGTAAACTGATCAAGTACAAATGAATTAAAAGCATTAAACTAATGTCTGATAATTAGAATACTTATTACAAATCTAAAAATTATTTCAAATTCGGGTTATCATAAAAAATGGAATGATATTCGGTAGGAACAGCCTAGTCATCCACACTAATCTTTAGACGCTTTGGTGCATGTATGACGATCGACCAAATATCGTTTTTGATATACTCCGAGTAAAACACTTGCTTGACCTTTTGAAATGCACAAACAAACGGCTCATCGCTCGCGTGTTCGTTGCTCTTCAACTTGGACGAGTCAACCATGATAAAATTGATGCCAGGATCAACTTTACAAGCATTTTTATCCTCAACTCTTACCTAATCACAGGAAAATACAACCTCTTTGAATCTTACATAGTCTAGTTCAAATATATTTCAAATTACACCATAGTAAGTCATTTCAGCTTCAACAAGGTTTTTATCTTTCGCGCTCACTCGAAAGAAAGTACTAGCCTTGTATGAAATGCCCAAGTTTTGTACATTTGTACTTTCCTCGTACACCCTTGCACCGAGTACGTGACCTTTCAATCGATACTTTTTGTACTCTTGTGCCATGAACAAGGGTCCAGTGGCTAGACGAGCAATCCTTGAAGTTGTATCACCCGTCTTTAAGAGTTGAGAATATAGATAAATTAATTAGGTTAGTTGTAAAGTTTTATTATAATGTAACATTATATAACAACCATTTTCATTATAATTGCCTCGTGTGACAACCACAACCTAAACTCGTTGTCTGATTGTGCTATTATTTTTCGTCTTTTATTGTTCTCACATGCTTCCTATTTTCTTCTTAAAATTAATGTGACGGAAATATTACCAAATTAATCATGTATAAAATAATCTAAAATAATGTAAAACTTAAAATAATTTAAAATTGCGTTTTCCATTCTTCGATATCTTCATGTGTGTCAAATAGATAACGAGCTACTTGTTTATTTTGCAAACACGTTAATTTCACTCGTTTGTCCATCACATGACCACCCTCATCGACGAACTCATCAATATCATCAACGCTGGTCGAGTTAGGCATATATTCCCGAGTATAGATTCATGACTCCACGGTTATGTATTCCTCTGCAATTGATCTTGCAATGTATCGTGTATTCTTGACGTAATCTTTAAAAAAATTCATCAATCTTTCAAACGGATACATCCACCGATATCTAACTGGACCAAAAATAAGTGCCTCGTCGCATAGGTGTACCAACAAGTGAACGCTTATCTCAAAGAATGATAGGGGAAAGTACTTCTCCGACACACGAATCGCTTCATTACCGCTAATTTTGCGGCCACTATGTGTTCTCAATTGACTACCTTCTCAAATAAAAGTGAGAAGCAGATACTAATTTGCATAATAGGCCTCCGCAAATCCTTGTTCTTGGAGAAACAATTCTTAAACAATAGAGGAACCAATTTCATGATCGCATGCCAATCGTGGGACTTACACTTATGTAAATCATGGGTTGCATAATTCCCAATCTTTTGAAAGTTGGACGAAAAATTATATGGAACTTCAAATTATATATCGTGTCTAAAAGCACCTTCCTTTCCTCTCTCATCAAAGTAAACACCCCAGGGAGAATTATTGTCCTTCCCCCACTATCTTCTTTCAACCATAGTTGTGGCTTAAGTTTCACCGATTTAAGGTATTTTCGTGCATTTTCTCCATCCTTCGAATGACTCCCCCAAGGCATGTACCCACAATATGTTCATAGATGTTCTTCTATGCGTGCATCACTTCCAATACATGGCGTACCGAGTTATTCATCTAATAAGGCAAGTCAAATAAAATTGACCTCATAGACCATGCCTTTCTTATCTCAGTTTCATTCCCAGTTGGGAGTCTTCTTATATTTGACATTCTTAAATTTAGGATTCTTACCTAGCATATTAGGTCCACAATCAGAAGATTTACTTTCAATTTGTTTTCTCGGTGCTAGCCTATGCTCAACTGCGACCAATAAAAAATTGGAACCTTTATCAAATATGAAACTATGAACGGGGGTAAAAATCTCCTATGGCAATGGTATACATTTTTTGAGTTAGTGGGGAGACGAAGAGATTCAGTCTCCTCTCCAAAATAAGACACCCCAAAAAACCATACACTACACAACCGGATAATGTTCCATAAGCTGGAAAGTCATGAATTGCCCGCATCAATATAGCTTTCAGTGTAAACTCTTCTTTTCTAAAAGTGTCAAATGCTTGCACACCCTCTTCCCACAACTCATTTAATTCTTCTACCAAATGAGCCAGGTAGACATCGATGTCACCACTAGGTGCCTTTGGTCCAAGTATCAACAAAGACAACATCAAAAATTCAGGTCTCATACACTGTGAAGGAGGGAGGTTGAGTGGGACTAGGATCACTGGCCATACACTCTAATTGGTGCTTAAATTTCCAAATCAATTGAAACCATCTGTTGATATTGCCAAACGAATGTTACGCTATTCTCGAGCAAAATCGAGATACTCATTACTCATCCTCCTTCAAGATATAGAATCAATAGGATGATGCATAAGATTATCCCCTACTTTTGCCCTAGCATGCCAGGTCATTGCCTTTGCTATCCATGGTAATGTGAAAAATCGCTTTAATCTAGGCCCAATGAGAAAATATTTCAACACTTTTTGAGGCACTTTTGAGCTTGTGCCTTCCTCTCCAGTAGATTGGACATATCTAGGTTCATCGTATAACGAATATCGATTGAGATTTTCATACATCTTTCGATATAGTATGCAGTCATACACACAAGTATGAATCGATTTATACTTCATTCTCAAACCTTTCAAACTGTTCTTTATAATAGGATAGTTGTTTGGAAGCGTATTCTCCTTGGGTAGCAATCCCTTCACCCACTTTAGAATTCCTGTCATGTTATTGCCAGATAAATCGTATTGGGTCTTCAAACTATATAAACCAACCATGGTGTTGATACCAAATTTAATCTGCTGACGTGGACCAATAATAAGAAGACACGTGTCGATCTACATGGCACAATGACCAATTTATCTTCGCTCCGAGGAACAGATCTCTCCGAGGAACTCATATGCTCCGAGGAACAGACCTCCCCGAGGAACTCTTGAATACCAGGAAGCTCAGGCGGTTCGAGCTACTCAGACGGTCCGAGCTGCATCTCGACCACAGCATTGATTGCCAGAATACCAACAGTTCAAACTGTTCATTGACTGCTTATCATCTTGACGCACACGCTTGAAGAGCATTAAATGAGTTACCCTTTCATATGTATAAATAGCCTCAAGGACCTTTCATATGTATATCATTTAATGTATCGACCCTTTCGTGTACAGCCTCAAGGCTATAAATACCTTGTATCACCCTCATTCAAAGGGACCGGAATTTCTTGAGAGAACTTGTAATCAAGAATTCCACAAACACTCAGCAATAACATAACAGTGGACGTAGGCTTTATTCCTAGCCGAACCACTTTAAAAATCTTTGTCTTATTTATTTATCTGTGATTGAAAAATTAGAGCGATCTAGTTTTTTACATCAACAGATTGGCGCCGTCTGTGGGAACGTGTTACAAGCGTTGTTCTCCACTAAAAGCTAAGTTTTTATTTTCTCTACGTATAATCAATTATACATAAATCTTTTGATTCAATAATGATTTTTATGTTTATATACATAAATTAATTGTCTAATTTTTATCTGCAAAATGTTGCATATCATGATTTTTAAATCATAAATGTTAGATTAATTCTTATTTATAAATCTGAAAAATAATGGATTTCATAAATCATAAATTTTTGCTTGATTCTCAAGTTTCTATTTTATATCATGGAATAAATATTTTAAATGATTACATATGCCAATATATACGACGATGATAAGATTTGATCATTTTCATTGTTGATTTTGAAATAAATTTTGTAAGATATTTGATGTCTATTCAAATTCCCATCATATTTTTAATAAAAGAATGGGAAAAGGTTAAAGACAATGAAAAGTCTTCTCATGGAAATCATGACCCATATATATTCTCTCTCTCTTCAAGTTTGAGTCTATTTGCATTCACTTTTATGAACTATATACTTAATTTGGTTCATCTTCCATCTATGTCAATAAAGTCAAATTGATTGATTTTTTATATAAATTTGGGAATAGGAAGGGATCAATATAAAAAATAATTTTCTCTCACCTGAAAAATCATTACCCACCTCTTGTAAAAGAGGATCAGTAAAACAATCATGACCATATCAAGACTTTGGGCACAAATTTGATATGTTGGCCCCTCGTTCATCACATCACAAGGTTTCTTTGTCGAAATCACACGATCTAGTGGGTTATATATTTATTCATCTAATTAACATTCTTAAGGCTTAAGTTCTTTTTAACTTATGATCACCCCAAAAAATATTTTTAAACAGCAACTAATACCTGATTAGTTGTTGGAGATTAAATACCTTTACGTCTTATTTATGATGCATATTTGATAATAATTTGTCCATTTCACACACATTTGGCATATTATTTTATATTTTGAAATTTTTATGTTGATACATATCATATATTGATTGGATGAGTAAATTATTCTCATGACTAATCAATTCAGCCTACACATATGGTAGAGCAAATTATTAATTTTTACAGGCACAAGGTTCAATGCCGACGAATGCTGAAGCACAAATTATTCTATATCCATTCGGATTCATATTTTATATTTATCTCAGCATGGAGCTTGAAAAATTTCTTCTCTCTATATATATTCGGCTCCGAGGAAAAGCTACAACAGTTATTATATTTCACCCCCAACGGATAGTTGGTCGGGGTAATTCTTATTTATATTCAAGCCCAGATATCTGCTCCAGCACAAATTATTCTATATATCCATTGGGATTCATATTCTATATTCATCTCAACATGGAGCACGGCGAGATACTTATTATCATATTCAGCTCTGAGGAGAACTGTAACATTTATTATATTTCACCCCCAACGGATAGTTGGTCGGGGTAATTCTTATTTATATGCAGGCCCAGCAAAGTTCTCGGCCATATTCTTATATTCTGGAAAATATTATTCTTATTCGGCATTCTGCAATTATGCCTCGACAGGATACTTATTCAGCTTTAAGGAGAATTACAAAATTCGTTCGGATAATTCTTATTTATATATTCAGGCCTGACAACGTTCTCGGCCATATTATTATGTTCTGAAAGATCTTATTCTTGTTCGGCATTATATGATTCTACCTCGACTGATCGGCGAGGCACTTTATTATTTTTAATTATTCTTTATATCTATTTGGATGCATATTCTATTCTCATTTCAGCATGGAGCTCGACAAATAATTATATCTTATTCAGCTCCAAGGATGTCTCCAACATTTATTATATCTTATTCAGCTCCAAGGATGTCTCCAACATTTATTATATCTTATTCAGCTCCAAGGATGTCTCCAACATTTATTATATCTTAGCCGAGGAGGTATCCTGCATTTATTATATCTTATTCCCAACAATCTGTTGGTCATCGCCGAGGAGGTATCCTGCATTTATTATATCTTATTCCCAACAATCTGTTGGTCATCGCCGAGGAGGTATCCTGCATTTATTATATCTTATTCCCAACAATCTGTTGGTCATCGCCAAGGAGGTATCCTGCATTTATATTATCTTATTCCCAACAAATCTGTTGGTCATCGCCGAGGAGGTATCCTGTATTTATATTATATTATTCCCAACAAATCTGTTGGTCAGCGCCGAGGAAGTCTCTAGCATTTGTATTATCTTATTCCCAACAAATCTGTTGGTCAGCGCCGAGGAGGTCTCCAGTATTTATATTATCTTATTCCCAACAATCTGTTGGTCAGCTCCGAGGAAGTCTTCATCATTTATTATCAATTACCACCAACTCCGATTGGTAGATAAAATCCAACTCCGGTTGGTAGACAAAATCCAACTCCGGTTGGTAGATAAAATCCAACTTCGGTTGCTAAAAAAAATCCAACTCCGGTTGGTAGATAAAATCCAACTCCGGTTGGTATTGGTCGATAAATCTCATTCAAAGTTCACATTCCACAGTTGGGGGCTTCTATTACAGATATATTTGTTCATTTGGTGGCACATTCTTATATCATCATGCAGTCGAGCATCAAATTCAACCCCGACTAATCATCATTCAGGAGATATATTGAAGTTCAGGAGGAATATTGAAGTTCAGGAGGTATATTGAAGTTCAAGAGGAATATTGAAGTTCAGGAGATATATTGAAGTTCAGGAGGAATATTGAAGTTCAGGAGGTATATTGAAGTTCAGGAGGAATATTGAAGTTCAGGAGGTATATTGAAGTTCAGGAGGTATATTGAAATTCAAGAGGTGTATTCAGAAGTATCAGGACATGATGAAAGAAAGCAACAAGTATTCCACCGAGGAACTCTATCAGACCAGAAATTAGAAGACAAATTGCCTATATGGAGGCTATATGTAGATGGCTCATTTTGCACTATAGGCTGTGGGGCAGGGATCGTTTTAAACAGCCCAGACGAGGTCGACATGGAATACGCCCTACGTTTCTAATTCAAAGCTTCTAATAATGAGGTTGAGTATGAGGCCATGATTGCAGGTCTTAATTTGTCAAATACTATGGAGGCACAGCAGGTTATTGTCTTCAGTGATTCTCAATTGATCGTAAACCAAATGTTGGGAATATATGCAGCCAAAGGAGAATTGATGATTAAGTATCAAGCAAAGGTGATGGAGTTAGTATCAGAATTTGTTGCTGTTCAACTGGTAAGAATATCAAGAATGGAGAATGTGAGAGCATACGCCTTGGCCCGATTAGCATCAACTACTCGTACCGAGCTGCGAAGAACGATACCAATTGAAGTATTAGAAAGTCGGAGCATAGATGAAGACCTGGCGATGAATATTATTACCCTTGATTTAGGACCATCTTGGATGGATCCCATTGGAGCATATATTGAGGAGGAACAATTACCGGAGGATAAGCTCGCTGCCAAGAAATGGAAGTTTAAAGCTGCTCAGTATGTACTAATTAATGGTATTTTGTATAGACGAGGAATTATGGCAGGTTTGCAAAGATGTGTACATCCCTCCGAGGTGAAAGAATTGATTAAAGAGATCCATGAAGGGTCCTGTAGAGCCCATGTAGCAGGTCAGACACTTTTGCAAAAGGTGATGACGCAGAGATACTACTGGCCGACGATGAGAGCTGATTATATAGCTTATGCCAAGAAATATGACAAGTGCCAACGCTTTTCCTCCATCCGAAGAACTTCACAAACATTGACACCCATCATTTATCCTTGGCCATTTTCCATGTGGGGATTGATTTGGTTGGACCATTCGAGGAAGATTCAAATACCTCGTCATCGCAGTAGATTATTTTACTTAGTGGATAGAAGCTGAGCCACTTATTGACATGACATATGAGAGGGAAGGTGTACCAATTTGTTTGGAAGAACATCATCTGCCGATATGGTCTCCCTCATGCCTTCATCACAGACCATGGAACACATTTGAAGTGCTCTAAGGAGCCAAAAAGTGCTCTAAGGAGCCAAAAGCGCTCTAAGGAGCCAAAAAGTGCTATAAGTAGCCAAAAGCGCTCTAAGGAGCCAAAAGCGCTCTAAGGAGCCAAAAAGTGCTATAAGTAGCCAAAAGTGCTCTAAGGAGCCAAAAGCGCTCTAAGGAGCCAAAAAGTGCTATAAGTAGCCAAAAGCGCTCTAAGGAGCCAAAAAGTGCTCTAAGGAGCCAACCTCCTTTGGTTAGGAGGACAGCTCTAAGGAGCCAAAAAGTGCTCTAAGGAGCCAACCTCCTTTGGTTAGGAGGACAGCTATGAGTAGCCAAAAGCTCTAAGGAGCCAAAAAACTACTCCTTTGGTTAGGAGGTGTACACCAGCATGATCAATGACGGTTGGTAAGATAAAAATATATTCTCACATTACAACTTATGTTGGTCGGGAGGTAATATTATTACAAAAAGTTCCTCGAAGAACAAAATATTTCAAACTGAACCAAGTATGGTTGGTCGGGGATAAAAACCCACTAACTGTAGTTGGTCGACGAGGAGAAATTATTGACCTTAGTTGGTCGGACACATTTTATGAAAATATTTGAAATTGAACCAAGTATGGCTGGTCGGGGATAAAAACCCACTAACTATAGTTGGTCGACAAGCATAATTTAACAACCTTGGTTGGTTGGAAAAATTTTAAACATTTTTATACTCATTACTTTATTATTAAGTGATCGAGCAACGTTTCTAATACTTGTAACTTTTTAAGCTGGTCGATGAACAACACAATATTGTTATCTTTTTAACAGATACATATGCATAAATGTAAAGTGTTTGATATTTACAAGACAATAGCAAATACAAATTTGTAAACAAAAATGAAAATGTATACTAACTATTACATTGAGATTCCTACTCTATTGGTTTCTTTCCCTCTGCTTTTGAAACAGGTTCCTCGCCAGCAGGAAGATCATCCAAAGCATAATGGGAGTTTTATGAAGTTAAGATATTTCAGCATTCTGATGTTCATCACAGATGGTCTGTCCGAGCAACTCTTGCTCGTCCCCGAGAACCTCTTGATCGTCCCCGAGCAGAGGTAGAAATCAAAATCAACATCTACAGTACTGAGATCTTTACTACTACTATCCCGACCAATATTGAAGAAGAAGTTATATGAAAATGTTTCGAAGTCCACCACTAGCTCACAGGAGGCAGTAGGTCGGCTAGCAAACCAATCAACATACTTGAAGATTATGATAAGCTACAAGCGGCATCATATGTCGTCCAGAAGATAATGCACTTTATGTTGAACAAATCAAGAAGGTAGATCAAGAATTTCACGAGCACCGAGCAACACTGCAGAATAAATACTCCATCCTTTCAAGTAACCCATCAAGCATGAAGCATTGGGGGCTTCTGTTGATACCAAATTTAATCTGCTGACGTGGACCAATAATAAGAAGACACGTGTCGATCTACATGGCACAATGACCAATTTATCTTCGCTCCGAGGAACAGACCTCTCCGAGGAACTCATATGCTCCGAGGAACAGACCTCCCCGAGGAACTCTTGAATACCAGGAAGCTCAGGCGGTCCGAGCTACTCAGACGGTCCGAGCTGCATCTCGACCACAGCATTGATTGCCAGAATACCAACAGTTCAAATAGTTCATTGACTGCTTATCATCTTGACGCACACGCTTGAAGAGCATTAAATGAGTTACCCTTTCATATGTATATCATTTAATGTATCACCCTTTCAGATGATAGCCTCAAGGACCTTTCATATGTATATCATTTAATGTATCGACCCTTTCGTGTACAACCTCAAGGCTATAAATACCTTGTATCACCCTCATTCAAAGGGACCGGAATTTCTTGAGAGAACTTGTAATCAAGAATTCCACAAACACTCAGCAATAACATAACAGTGGACGTAGGCTTTATTCCTAGCCGAACCACTTTAAAAATCTTTGTCTTATTTATTTATCTGTGATTGAAAAATTAGAGCGATCTAGTTTTTTACATCAACACATGGCATGTAAATTTGTTTGATCTTTCTCATAGCCAGAGTATAACGGTTGGGTCGCCTTAAATTTTAAACTTTGGTAGTCATCATAAAGGTTTATCCTGATATCTTCATGAGCACCCGAACCTTATACATCATCAGTGACCTCATTCTCTTCCACTTCATGAACTCCATACGCATCATCAACTAAATCCTCTAAAATATTATGATCTACGCCGTCCCCTTGTACATTTATCCTACTTGTTGAAGGTTGCTCGGGGACAAAAAGAACTTTCGATTCCCCGCGAAAACTCCAAAATCGATAACTATCTTTCATACCCCATCTTAACAAATGTATTTCATCTGTTTTCCAGTCAAACACCTTACCATTCTCACACCTAGCACACGGTCACGAAAACTCTTCATCATTATGACATCTCTTTGCGTATTTTACAAATTCATTAGCACCTTTTTGTATTTAGGATATCCCTTCATAGCTACTCCAAACAATCACCTATTATAGGTAAGAAGCGTATATTCGTGGATTAGTATAAACAAAAGTGTGAACATTTAGTTCCCATTAGTATAAACAATCACCTATTACTTGTTGTATAAAATTTATAGTATGTTTCATTTAATTATGTCTTATTTATATTCGATTTTAAATTTCAAATTCAATTTATAATATTAATTCATATTTCCTCCATCTCCTCTGAAGGGTGAGTGGTCCTATCCCATTCACGACCGCATATTTTTGTAATATACTTAACAGCTCATGTACATTGTTCCAATTTGAGGAAAATTAGGAAGCATATCCCCATAGTTCTCCAAGCACACGACGTAGATTCGCAAGTGTGAGTGTTATTTCAATTGACAATTGAAATAACACTTAATATCGCATCATCTAATATGTACCTAGTGAATATTAAGACACGACTGCAGAACTTCCTCCAAAAGTAACAAGTTTAAGCCACTAAGAATATTATTATACAGAAACTATGCAGTCCCAAACTGTCCAAATGGGACAATTCGAGAGATTTCATTACAGGGGTAATGACTCTCGAACGGGTCTAAGGGCTTTTGAATGCGTACGTATAAGAACTAAAAGAATAGTATCTATGCGCACTATGTGTAATTTCAAGTATGTTTCATTTAATTATCATAAGTTCGTGGTCGTGCCATTCTCGAACGGGTCGTGACACAAAGTAATTTTAGAAAAAAGTTGAAAACTCCCCCTCCCCCCATTTTGACAATAATCCAGTGGTCGTGCCACTTTCAAAATTAACCAACCCAACAAATTAAGCCAATATAATTATTTAAGGATTTATTAGTGTGAATTGAATTAAGGATTTTAAAAAAATTAAACAACCAACTTCCACATCCAACCACATTCGTCCAATATAATCCAATAGCAACAACAAACCAATAAATGTGTATCCTGTACTCCTTATAATTTATCTACTCAATTAATTCAACATTAGCAATTTCTAACCAATTTCAAAAAATAAATAAGAATATACAAACAATATTTATAATGTCAAATTAGTTTTATTATCTAAATAATAAGATTCAATCAATATTAACAATACTTATTAATTTCAATCCCAACTAACATCACCCAGTCAACATTAACAATTAATTTCAAGTCCTAAACTAAGAATAATAATACCCAATCAATATTTATAATTCCTAAAACCAAATTGAAAACCACACACACACGCTTCCCCACTCACCCCCTGTCCCACCACCTACCACTGTCCCTCCCCTCTCTTCCCCCCACCACACACACACACCTACACACACTCACCCACTTGCACACACACACCACCACCCAGACCCCCTGCCCCACACCCTGCCTCCTCCCCCCACCACACACACACCCACTTATGCACACACACCTCTACACACACACCACACACCACTGCCCACGCCCCCTCTCCCTCCCCCCTCCCACCTGTACACACACACATATATACAAAGGAAAGAGAAATAGAGAAAAAAACTAAATAGATATATATATATAGAGAGAGAGATAGAGAGAGAGCAGTCGCTTGGAGAGAGAAAAACAGTGGAAAAAAAGAAGGGGGAAGGATTTTTTACCGATAAAGTTGTCACGGACTTATTACAGTCTTTGACCGTGATAACTTTACAGGATTTTTCTTTTATTTTTTCCTGGAATAACCAAAGGGGGAGATTTGTAAGGACAAATTTCCGATCGAGTCAATTTGTATGTAATTATTCAGGACAAAACATTTGAGTCATATGATAAAATTTGTGTCGTTGATCCCATAAGCCTAAGACGTTATTTAATGAAGACGTATCAGCCAAGCTTCAAAGATTGGTTACATCGTGTCGGGTTTACCATGCCACGTTTGACTTCACTTATATCGATGATCTCACAGCTATGAATGCATACATATTATGAGTCCTTGGATTTTGTATTAAGGGTGTTACTTTTTATTAAAAAATATTTAGAACTAATTTTATATTTTTAAGGACAAATATTTTTCTGAGTTCAAACGAGATATAAGCTCGTTAGAATGAAAATTTACTTTTCATTTGAATGAATTTATGGATCGTTCAAATAAATTTGAGATTTATTTGGAGGGAGTTCTATATATGCAGTCCCAACTCATTAAAATCTCGTGATCGACATGCATTTGGAGGGAGTTCTATTTATTTGCATTCTCATTCGAACGAACTTGGATTTTTGTCCAAATAAGATGTGATCGACATGCATGTACTGTCGAGGTGGCTTCAAATCTACTATTTAATAATGTTGTGAAGTCCTGGGTAATACCGGGTGATGTGGTGAGTGATCAGGATGCTCGATCTCCTATAATTGCTTTAGCAGGAGCTACTATCGGTATTAGAAATGTCCTTAGTTCCTCGATTCATTATGTGGCGCGAAATCCATCATTGTCTAAACAACCATTTGGTTATGCCATTTTGGGCTTTGCTTTAACCGAAGCTATTGCATTGTTTTCCCCAATGATGGCATTTCTGATCTCATCCGTATTCTGATGGTAAGAGTTATGTGTTGATTTTGCGCCTTAAGCACTTGTACAATGCTCAAGTCAAGGCTCTCCTCCCCCTCGTTGCCCGGATCTTGGACTTTCCATGTTTTTAGTCAAATGCGCGCTAGCGCGCTACAACTAGCAGCCGGCTTAAAAATGGAAGCACGAGCGACTAGCGCCCCACAACTAACATTTTTTTCTCTGATAGGCTCGCTTCGCTTTTCAAGCTCCGCCCATTATTAAAAACGAAAGCACTGATGGATATTCTATTAGTTAAGCTTCATTTGAACGACCTTTGTTTTAGTTCGAACGAGTTCGTCGCCTCAAAATTTATGTTTTTCTATTTAAGGCATTTTAGACTCGGAATCTTTAAGGACTTTTGACGAAAATAAGTTTCCTACATATTTACAAAAGTTCTAAACTTTTCGTTTCGCCCTTTACGTTTCAAGATCAAGGATTCATAATTCATACACCTTGAGATCTTTTTTTTGGGCACCAAATTTGTTTCTTTTATCTTGAGAGATCGGGTTTCATGTGGTGGACTCCATACGTGTTGTTTATTGTGTTGAGGTGAATAAATGGTGGATTCCGTGTTCCAATTCGTAGAGTATTACTGATCCTCATCGGTGGATACCGATATGTTTGTGGACTCATACGTTGTGGTAACTTGCATGGGTGGACTCATGCGTTGCACTATGGGGGAGCGGTTGAAGATAGAAGAGCGTCAAGGCTTGTGGGCGATCGAGTCGTTCTGTAAGTCTATTGTCTATGATTTGTAAAACCATAGCATAGTGAACTATTTGGCTGGGTCGTCCGAGATTTTTTCCTTCGTGGTTTTCCTCATATATCGTCGTCTTGTGGTTTGATTTATGTGTTTTATCTTCTATCACCTTAGATGAATGTTTAGGATAAAAAGAAAAAAAGTAGTATCTTAATCTTTAAAATTTGAAAAATATAAAAAATTGGACTTTTTGTTTGTGACCATCCTTGTCGGGCGTGTTCACACGCTTACAGATTTGGAGGCTTTAAACTTGAGACTTGTTGAATTTTTAATGCTTACACATGATACTTCCTATCTTAAATCTAATTGTTGATTATGTTTGCTTGTTTTTCATGCACTAGCGTTTGTGCTTCGTGTTATATGTTATTGTTAGTTGTATAATGTTTGCTTTTATTTTTTTATATGTTACTTCTTGTTAAATGCTTGCACATCTTATGTGTATATTTCATTGCATGATAAATCAAATCGATCACTATGATAAGGTTTTATAAAGACTATACATTAGACTTACTCGACGACTCGTCTCCCTTGCAAGCCTTGAAGCTCTTCTATCTACAATATCTCCTCCGTGAATGTAGGTGTCACCCCATGCAAGCTGCCACAACACGTGAATACACACGCGCCTCGGTATCCACCGACGAGGCTCAACAACCGTCTACGTAATCGAAATATACAACATTGTTTTTTCACCGCAACACAGTAAACCGGTACGGAGTCTATCATACAAAACACGTTCTCAACTCAAGATTATGACAAACAAACTTTGGTGGCTAACACACACACACACACACACACACACACATATATATATATATATATATATATATATCAAAGCATAAGAATATAAAAACTTGGATCTTTAAACTCAATGGGTGAAACTAGGATTTTAGAACTTTGGTAAACAAATAGGAAAATGTTTTACGCCAAAAGTTCTTTTTAAAATCTAAGTCCTTCACGTCTATAAGATAGTAAACCATGATTTTTGAGGCAGCGAGTTTATTCGAAAAAAAACATAAAATTCGTTCGATTGAAAGCTTATTTTGTTCTAATGAAACTCAAGTTCATTCGAACCAACATGATTTATCGTTCGAACTAACTTCCAATGATCTTCCAACGAGTGCCCTTATATTTTATGGAGATTATCCGTTATATTCTCATTAGATGTGTGTTTTAACTAGTTTCTAAAGTTCGTTCTAACGAGTTCATAACTTTGTTTGAACGAGATGTCCATTTCATCCTAACGAGGTATGTTACTTTGTTCAAAGGAGCTCAAAAACAAAAATTCATTTTTCAACAAAAAGTAATTTAAAAATAGTTACAAATAATTTTGTTTTAAAACAAAAGTCCTAAAATAAATTTCCAACGATCATAATAATATGCATTTGTACCTGTGAGATCTTCGAAAACACGAAGACAAACTTGGAATGAAAATACAGCACAATGCGTATATACTTTGAAGCTTGGTCGCTGCATCTTTATCAAACATGTCATTGGCTTACGAGATCGACAATGCAAAGCCTAACCTATGACTCAAATGTTTTGTCCGAAATTAATCCAATCACAAACAAATTGACTCAGTTTGAAATTTGTCCTTACAACTCTCCCCCTTTTGGCTATTCCGGGACAAGACCAAAATAAAAAAAAACTATGGGTCATCAATCTCTCTTAAACGACTCAATTTCTAACCCCAAAAAGAAAAAGTATAAATGCTCAATAGATACATACACTGAGTAGCTTTGCTCGCTTAAAAACTTTATCGCATGTTGCCAACGTGCACACTTAAACACACCTTCAGATGTAAAGAGAATATAACAAGTGTAAAATTTGCATATGAATAAAATTCGAATTATGTCTAATAATATCAACCGAGGTAAGACATAACCCCCCAATATAATGATATGCTAACAATGAAAATAAAGATGCCATTTCTCCCCCCACCCCCTTTTTGTTCAGGAATAGACAAAGTAAGAAAGCATAAAACTATTTCTTCCCCATAAACCAAATATCCCCCGAAATGTGCGAACATATGATACCAATAGAAATAGTGAAGAAGGAATAAAATCATGCAACGGCGTGAAGTGCAATAAAACACAACATAGTAACATAAGAATAAATTCTCCAGACTATGATCAGATAATATATATACGGATGTATTAAAATATACCATTATGGATAAACAATGAAGTATGATACCAATTTGAAATTTGAAATTTCAATGCACACAATGATAGATACCTCTATGATTGTATAGCATGCCATCTATAATCCAAAGACAAAGCATATGGCAAACATGGACTAAATTTAAACCACAAAGACTCAAAACAAATTATACCATGTATATCAATATGCAAAATATATCTATGGAATACCAACGAGCGCGCACTCACACACGCACACGCGCACACACAAACACAAATATATATATATATATAAACACAAAAACTCGACACAAACACACTAGCATAATATCGATGTGTCTAAACATGTGGGATGAAATGAATGGGTGTGAACTAGATACATGTGAATTATGACCCAATCACTCAAATATGTTCAAGGAGTTCTAATTGGCCATAAAACTTTATCAAAATAAGATTTAGCCACAAGTGAGAAGATAACGTGAACTCTATGAACAAACAAGCATACTGCCCATAAGCCCAGAATATAGATGATTCTACAAATCAATAGTGTCATGATAATGTAATAATAACTATGATTCATTTTTCAAAACCGTTCATCTTCTAATATAACACCCTAAAAAGAAAAACATATACCATATTTTATTTTCACTCAATTATTTTGAAGATATCACTTTTGAAAATCAAATAAGAAACTTATTGGCCTTCGTAATTTTTCTACTTTTATTGCCTCTAATCTTTTCATTAGGCTCTTGCCAATGGTAGGTTTCCTACAAAAAAAGATTTCTCATTTTCTAGCCCTTTCACGTGCACCCTCGTATTTTCAATAAAATAAAATAATCTCACGGACAACGGTTCTTACATGCACAAGCCCCCCATAGTCACAAATATATAGATGATAAGATTGATGGGAGACATCTCACATAGCTCAAATATAACATGGGAAGTTAAAATTCAAAAGATCTTATGCATGTGTGTACAGAGGCATATACAAGGTGAATCCATTAAGCGAATCAAGCCCGAAAGAACTCCATGCAAGTATGATTAAGAATACTCTTAGTATTGACAATCATAACCAAATGTCCTAGTCACATGGATAATCATGGAATAAATTGGATTCAAACACACCAATATACCACATAAAATGTGAAAAGCTAAAATATACAAAAACCAAAAATCTTTTTGAGTTTTTATAAAAAAATAAAAAAACTAATTTAAAAGATAAAAAATCTTTTTTGTATTTCTCAATATGACTCAATAATTGAAAAAATCATAATATAAAATACTCATACAACATACAACTAGCAAACATATATATCAGTGTATATAAATATGCAAGCAATCATCCATAAGATATAGCATGTGAAGAGTCATGTGCAAGCATTTGAGAAATATCTTATCTAACATTCATCGCCTCCAAAACGTGGTTCCTAACCCAAATATATGAATTCCCAAAGCCTTGGGATTTAGGAATGATGGTGACACTTAATCCAGATATACTAGGATCTCTTTTACGATCGTAGCAAAACGCCCTTAACTAACCTTTCCTACCATAACGCGAATATGTGTAAACTCGAGGAATGTTACCTATAGGTTGACCTTGTCAAGCGTCCTTGAAAATGGTTAAAACTCTAAAACAAACATTGGTATTGCCTTTAGCAGTTGAAGAATTCGAATTATTGGAGCCAGTACCAACATTACCAACACTACTTGAGTCTTTTAGATCATATTTTAACCTCAAAATCATAGACTCAAGCCAAGATCTATACTCTTCAAGTGTTAGGGTCTCCTTATTCAAAATTTCTATCATTCCTAGAATGTTATCTCGCTCTCCCTCAATGGAAGCGAACTTATCCCTAATAATGTTCTCATGTGCCCTCAAATGTTTAATTAACTTATCATTATCCTCAATGGCACATAAACTGACTTCAGAAATTTTAGAGTCCTGTAATTCTTTCTTTAAAAAATAGACTCCATACTCACTCTCCTTCTTGGACGTTTCTAAAATTTTTAACTAACGATTCATGTCCATAAGATTCTCGCGAAGAAAATCTATTTGAGTTTGAACAGTTTGCAAAGATTCAATTGGAGCTTTAAAACGAAATTTTATTTTTCAAGAATTTTTATTCCTTTTGCAAACTACAAATTCCCAAGAGCTAAAGTTTTAGCACGATTATGAAGCTTATTATACTCAACTCGAATATCGAAGTCATCTTCGTCGCTATGAGAATCAGATAACTTATCATAATGATGACTCATCGAGAAAAAATAAAGAAAAATAAACACGAGAAAGATAGAGGTAAACAAACCACCCTAAAATAATCCCCATTAAAAAGAAAGGTCACACAAAAAATTAGTTCTACCAGCTCTGATACCAATGTAAGAAGGACTCATAGTGCTTAGGAGGGATGGTAACACGGAAAAAGTCTATTTTTAAAACTTTAAAATTTAATGAATAAAACTTTAAACTGATTAGTCCAATAAAACTTGTTCACCAAATTAGATCGTTTGTTGTGAAAAAATGATTTACTAAATTTCATATTTTTATCTTAAAACATACATCTAGTTGATTAGAAGATAAAATAAGTAAAACAATCGCATAACAATCTTACGTAGGAGGAAAACCAAAAAGGGAAAAACTTCAAATGACCTAGTCAAACAAATCGTATGATAAGGTTTTACGAAGACTACAGTAGAATTACTCAATGACTCGTCTCCCTCGCAAGCATTTTAGGCTCTTTTATCTTCAACCTCCATTCCAAAGTGATACTTAGGAGTCCACCTGCACAAGCTTCCACAAGACATGAATCGATACACGCCTTGTTATCCAGTGACGAGGCTAAAAAATTATCTACATAATCGGAATAGAGAACATCATTTCTTCATCACAACACAACAAACTAGTATGGAGTCCACCAAAGGAAACACATTCTCAATTAAAGATTATGAGAAACAAACTTTGAAGCTCGATACAAAGATCTCAAAGCATAAGAATATGAAAACTTAGACCTTAAAACTCAAAGGGTGAAAGTAAGGTTTTGGAACTTTAGTAAACAAATAGGAAACTTTTTTCACCAAAAGTTATTTTTAAAATCTGAGTCCAGCATGCCTATAAATAGTAAAACACTATTTTTTAGGCAACGAGTTCGTTCAAATGAAAACACATAGTTTGTTTCCTCAAAAAGCTCATTTTGTTCTAACAAAACTCAAGTTCGTTCGAACGAACATGCTTTATCTTCTAATGAACTTCGAACGAGCACCCTCCTGTTTTACTGAGGGTGTCCATTCGATGTTCGTTAGATGTGCATTCCAACGAGTTTATAAAGGTCATTCTAACGAGTTTATAACTTCGATCGAAGGAGATGCCCATTTCATTTTAACGAGGTATGCTACTTTGTTCTAATGTGCTCGTAAATAAATAAAAAATAATTTCTCTTAAAAAAATAATTTAAAAATAGTTCCAAATAATATTTTTTTAAAGCAAACACCCAAAATAGTTTGCCAAGGATCATAATCAAATGCATCCATACCTACGATATCCTAAAAAAATGAAGACAAACCTTGCACGAAAAACACGAGGCGGTGCATATGTAGTTTGAAGATTGGTCACTATATCTCATCAAACATTTCATAGGCTTACGAGATTGACAATACAAATCCTAACCTATGACTAAATTCTTTTGTTTAGAATTAAGCCAATTGCAAAAAAGTTGGCTCGATTGAAAATTTATCCTTACAATGGGGGAGAAATCTTTAACCCAGGGTGAGACGTCATATTTTAGGTGGAGAGAGTTAGACAAATGGGGAGGATTTTTCAATTGCGGTTTATATTTTTATATATTCATGTTGCATTTGAAAGGTATGTTTAAGTGTGCAGGTATGAAACAATGTAACAAAGTTTACACAAGAGCAAATCTACTAACAGTATGTGTTAGTCAAGTCTATACATATTCCTTTTGGGGTCCGTCATTGAGTCTTTTAAATGAGCTTGATGTTATAGAGGTTTTTATTTTGTGGTTTTGTCATAGAATAGCCAAAGAGTGAGATATGTAGGGATGAATTTCCGAACCGAGTCAATATGTATATTTTGGCTTAATACTGTTCCCACAAAACCGTTTGAGTCATAGGTTAGGTCTTGAGTTGGTTATCTTTTAAAATACTATGATGTATTTATTTGAAGACCGTAGAGAGCAAGTGATGTGTCTACATTATCGTGCTGTTACACGCCACGTTTCATCTTCAACATTCAAGGATCTCTGAATGTATGACCGCATTATCTTGATCCCTGGATTTTGTGTCGGGTGTTTTTTTAATATGCTTGAAGCAATTTTTATAAAACGGAATTCAAAAGAAAATTTTGTTTTTGTATTAAAGTTTTTCGAATGGGATTGTTATGTTCATTCAATGAGTTGGTAAATATCCTTTAAACAAAACTCAAAAGTGTTTCATTTCTTTACCAGGATAATCTCATTCTAAGCTCATTCAAATTCTGTTCGCACGAGATATGATAATTAATTCAAAAAAGATGATTTTGTGTTCGAACGAGATTAATGACTCTGTTGGAACAAAGCTGTAGTTTTCATTCAAATGAGATTCCCCCACATTGAAGCTCATGTTTTCTATAAATAGGCATGCTGGGATTGTTTTCACTTTAGAGTTTTGAAAAAATAAATTTTTTATATATAACCCAAAGCCTCCAAACCATATTTTTCACGCAACTAGTTTGAGATCCAATATTCAATCTATATATTCTTTGATATATGCATTTTGACAACCAAGGTTTATCTTGTGGATGATTGCTTTATGCGGTGGATTTCGTACTATTATTTGTTATTTACATACACTGGACTCCGTGTATGTGCTGGTTTAAAGCATTAAACTCTGTGTTCAAACTGTTAACGGTTGTTGAGTTCGGATTAGTGTATATTGAGGCGTGTGTGGACTCACAGGCTCTAGCAGCTTCACGGGTAGACTCCTTATAAGGGCAACTTTTCTGTCGTTGCCCCTAGTATCTAGGATTTGTCCATAGAATCTAGGTTACATAGAGCATGGCATATACCGCTACTTCCATCACGGTACTTCACATTCGCACGTTCAAGAAGACGGTTCTAATTATCAAGCATCACGAAGTGCATCTCCATCACACGCCATTTTATCTTCAAGATGCTCCACAACTCCACGTAATAATGTTAGATTTTATGTTTTGGAGTTCGTTGTTTTTCATAATTATATTGGGAGTATTTTACTTTATCTCAATTTAAAAATGAGGCTGGTTTTATTTATTAAAATAATAATTTTTGCATGCTGTCGTTCCAACAAGATGGATATCTCATTCGAATAAGCCCAGCATCTCGTTCGAAGTCACGTTAGATGGTCTGCATCAAACTAGATCCAAATGAAGGCGTACTGTTTTGATTTTTATCATATTGCGAGAAGGTCATTTGAAGATTTCTTCTAACGAGAATCATATCTCATTCGAATGACACTTCAACCTCATTCCAACGACCTTACACCGCCTCAATTTCTGTGTCTGCCTATAAATACCTGCTTTCGATAGGGTTTTTGTTAAGACTTTTCATTTACAAAAATTACAAACCTGCTGTAAAAAGTCTTCACTTTTTACAAGGCAAAACACCATTTTGATTCACACATCACCTCCCATATATATTTATGAATCACTTTGAAGCCCTCACAAAATTCCATTATGGAGTTACTCTTGTGGAGAAGGCATCTCTACTGTTGACCTTGTGATTCTTGCAGGAATACTTGTTGAAGGACGACTGAGGTCTTTGTGAGTTCTTGCGAAAATCCATTGCTGAATAAGATGAAGGTCACCTGCGAGAGATTCATCAGGCTGTATTTCTCTATTGTGATCGTAAGTTTCTATCTACAAACTATAGTGAAATAAAATGTTTTTTTTCTGAGGGGGTTTTTCCTGAAATTTTGTGATTGAATGATTTAATTACTTAATATTTTGAATCACCTAGTTGCATGTTTTAGGGTTTAAAGGAATTAAAATTTGATTGTGAGATTGACATATAATTAAATAAGTTTAAGCCATTGAACTATTGTGCGCTCTCAAATTGGTATCACGTTATTTTTACCGTTTACAAATTGGTATTAGAACATGTTTCATCAAATTATCGTGAGATCCTTTTTCTCAAAAAATTTATGTGATGTCAATTGTTTTGAAACAGATTGATTTTGAAAAATTGTAATTTTTTTGATGAAGAACTTATATAATACGATGCCAATTTTTTATGGATCGAACTATGCCTATTGAAAAGTCCGAATGACATTCACTTTAAAAGCAATAGATGAAAGAGTTTGGCTAATATGTGAAAAAGGTGGACTCCTCCCGGGATCACTGTTGATAATGTCACGAGTCCTAAGCCCGTCTCTTCTTGGACTGATGATAAGTTTAAGTGGAATACCTATAACTCCCGCAGCCTTAGTTATATTTCTGGAGCCGTCACCCTTAACGAGTTACGTCGCATCATGACGTGCACTATGTCTAAGGGGGCATGGGATATCATCGAACTGACACATGAGGGTACCAACGCTGTCAAGGCATCTAAGCTTTAAAATTTGACCAACTAATTTGATACTATCACTATATTAGAGTTCGATAGTTTTGATGAATTTTATGCTAGGTTATTGGACTTCATTAACACTAGTTTTAATTTGGGTGAAAAAATGAGGAGTCAAGAGTCATGAAAAATATTTTAAATTCACTTCCTTCCCATTTATTCCTATGGTCACTGTTTATAACTCATTGGGATATTAAATACACTTAGTTTAGAAGAACTCATGGGAGACCTTCAAACTTATGAGATAACCATGTTTCCCAAAACCATTAAGTCTAAGGATAGAGAGATAACTTTAAAGACTCGAATTAAGAAAAAGAAATAGGATAAAGTTTGTGAGTTTGATTATGAGGGATAGTATGATTTCTATGACTTGGCCTTATTTGAGAATTTTTTTAAAAAGTTTCTCAAATTTTTCAAAGAAAATTCTTCCAATAAAAAGATTTTTGAGAAAAACAAAAAGAAAGATGAGGTCAAAGATAGCGGTGAGAAAGAGGAGGAGATAAGGTGTTTTTAGTGCGAGGGTAAAGGGAACAAAGCACATGAGTGTTCGAATAGGCTAAAGAGAAAAGGCAAAGATATTGCAAATAAATCCACTCTTAGAAATAGTGACATCGAGTCGATTGATTCAGGGTAGAATAACTACATGAAAAGTACGTTGCTTTCATGGCTAGTCACGTGAGTAATTCTAGTTTATCCCACGATGATGAGTAAACATGTAAACGTGAGAGCCTCGGTGACGGTTCGATCCATTCGAGTGAGTGTGAGGATAAGCTTGCAAGTGAGGGAGAAGGGAATCTCTAAAAATCCGTTGTTGATTTGTACACCGAGACATTGAAAACCAAAAATTTGAATAAGATTTGAGTCTTGAGGTGTTATATTTGGAGATAGAGGCGAAAGTTTTGTGGGTGTGTGAGGTATCGATGAGTAAACTTGAGAAGGTGAAGCTTTCTTTGTGTGAGAAGTTGATCGTCTTAGGTCGTGAAAATAGTGAATTGACTAAGACCGTGGCTAGTCTTATGGGAGATCTTAAATTTCTATTAAAGACCCGTGAGAAACTTGATGCACATGTATCCCAACTCGAGAGAGATCTCGAACGTGCCCGGGAGGTTAAGGTTACTTTAGAAGACATATCTAAGAAGGTTGACAAAATTATCTTGGGAAGACACATCTAAGAAGTTTGGAAAGATACTCCTCGGTCCCTCTTTGTGTAAGGACATATTTCTCATGTTCATTATCTTATATTTTTGTATATCATACGCCGCTACATTTGGCACGCCTCTACACGATCTCATGACTGCCTCAATCCAAATTCCAGGAATTAAGCATTCATTATCTCCATCATGTGTCCCACATTTGCCTCAACGACTTCATGTTCCATGATTTTAGGGACTTAATGCAAGTGGTACGCAAGAAAAGTTAAAACAGTGAAAGAAGGAAAGATATGAAAGTTCAAGGGAATTTTGGTAATTTTACAATCACCGTCTGGAGGTCCGGTCAACTGGAAAGTTTAAGAGCTCACCGCAACGAAGATACTGGAAGAAATGGCACCACAATCAGGGCTACGGTGAAGAAGTTATGGCTCTTTGAAAATAGAGAAAATTTTGAGGAAAACTCTTGGAAAAATGATAAGTGTTTAAAGCCCCACATTCCAGCGAAATTCTGCGAACCGAAGCCAAACCGGTTCGGGGGCGAACTGGTTCACGGTACACCCAAACCGGTTCGGGGTACCTATACACTGGCAGAGTTTTAAAATCGTGAAACTCTTTATTGGTTTCCCTATAAAAGCCAACTTCGGGGGAGTTATTTTACAAGACTTTGAGAGACGAATTTGAGAGTCCAAATACATCTAGTCTTCGCCTTTTTGAGTTCCAAAACTCATGTTTTGATTCACATATCATTGCCAAACCTTTGTGAATCCTTTTGTAACCCAAGAACACAACCTTGTATTTGTTCAACCTTTGTGGGGAAGCCGTCTTCCTTCTTCATTACTGCTCATCTGGAGTTCCCGAGGGAGATTCCAGCCGCCGACTACAGAACCGACACCTGCGGGTATTTTTGTGTCACACTGTATTTTTACTGTAATTCGTGTAATCGTTTCTTATAATATTATAGTGAAAATAAAAGGTTTTGCCCCCTTGGGGAATTTTTCCTCACATGTGTGTGTTTGAATGTTCTTGCATGATTTCATCTTATCCAATCACACCTATATGCATGTTTAGGACTTAATTTAGGAAAACTGAATTTAATTTAATAATTTCCTTATTTTAACGCACGCGCACTCTTTCAAATTGGTATCAGAGCCAATTAGACAATTATACCGCGTAATTTTCAGCAAAATTTTTCTAAGATATCAATTTTCTGAAAAATTGATTTTTGAAAAAGAGCGTGTTCATAATGGGGAAATTATATAATAAAATGTCAGTTTTTGACGGGACAAACTATGCATACTGGAAAGCCCGCATGAGATCTGCATTAAAAGCCATTGATGAACGTGTTTGGATTTTGGTTGAAAGAAGGTGGACTCCTCCCTCCGTCGCTGTTAATAACGTGACTAGTTTAAAACCTGACACTTCATGGACTGAAGAAGAATTTAAATGGTCATCTTTTAATTCTAAAGGTTGAAGTGCTATTTCTGGATCTGTCACACCTGATGAGTTCAAACGGATAATGACGTGCATCACGTCAAAAGAGGCATGGGATGTTTTACAACTTACCCATGAAGGAACTAATGCTGTGAAAGAGTCTAAACTGCAAAATTTGTCAACTCAATTTGAAACCATCACCATGCTTGAAACTGAATGTTTTGATGAATTTTATGCTAGACTGTCCGATATTGTAAACACTAGCTTTAATCTTGGTGAACATATTCCTAATGCTAAAGTTGTTAAAAAGATTCTTAGATCACTGCCAAAGCATTTTATCCCTAAAGTCACTGTGTTAAATTCTATGGGTAATTTAAATACGCTTAAATTAGAGGAACTTGTAGGAGATTTGCAAACGTATGAAATTGATATGTTTCCTAAATCTCTCAAGTCTAAAGATAAGGGAATTGCACTTAATGCCCAGGAGAGAAAAAGTGAGGGGTCGACAAGAAAAGGGAGTCATCTAGAAAAGGAGAGATAGATACGTCAGATACTGAGTGTGACTTTCATTTAGATGATTTGACCTCATTTGCTAAAAAATTCAAGAAAATTCTCAAATTTAACAAAAATGGAAATTTCAAAGATAAAAAGAAGTTTGAGAAAAATAAGTTTGAAAAGAAAAATAAAAAAGATTTTAAAGATCCTCCTAAGAAAGAGAGTGAGAGATGCTTTGAGTGCGACGGTAGGGGTCATATGGCTTTTGAGTGTGCTACTAGGCTGAACAGAGAAAAGGGCAAAGCTGTCCTTAATGATACCCTTAGTGATGACAGTGAGGTCGAGTCGGTTGACACTGGAGATGTCACCGCATGAGTGTAACTTCACCGCATTCATGGCTAGTCATGTGAGCACTTCTAGTACTCCTCACGACGATAAGGATTCTACTTCACATGGACACCTCGACTGTGAGAGCGATGTGAGTGAGGGGGAGGATGATGCAAGTGAGAGCGAGAGTAATCCTCAACGCACCTACGCCGAGTTATATAATGAGTCATTTAAAACTAAAAAGCGTAACAAAGCGTTAGTTCTTAGGATCACCGCTCTAGAGGAAGATTTAGAAAAATTGAGAGAGAGAGAGTCATCCACCTGCACCACCTTGAGAGAGAGAGAGTCTGCCTGTGTTGAGAAAGAGAGTTTGTTTAGAGAGAGATTATTTGGAGAGAGAGAGAGAATTGTTTTGAGAAAGAGAGAGGGTACTTGACTAAACAAGTGGCTAGTCTTACGAGTGAGCTCCATTCCTCCCTGGAGACTCGGAATAAACTTGAAGCCCTTGTAGACCAGCTTACTCATGATCTTGAGAGAGAACAAGAAGTTAAGGTACAAATCGAGGACGGATCTGGGAATAGGGGAAAGATGCTCCTCGACCCCACTTTAGGTTTTGGTGATAGGTAGGGAATGGGTTATGATGCTGCCTCCACGTCCCAAATTACACCTGGACCAGTTTCTGAGTTTATTACGACTCCATATGGCCATCGTCAAAATCCACGAAGGAGAGTTCGACCAAGAAACGCAAACCCAGGTCCGCCTAAGACTGCGTTCTTCTGTACGTACTGTAAAAGAAAAGGCCACCTAAGGGAGTTTTGCTATAGTTTGGGACGACCACCTCAGGGAGTTTTGCTCCACCATATCATACTGATGATTTTGATAGTCTGAGAGAGCGTGTTGAGTTTTTAGCTGCCACATCACAGAGTTTGATGGAGGAATTCCGACGAATGTCTTTGCCGTCATTGAATACTTCACATTTCCCGGCTAAAACCAACAACAACAAAGGTAAACAAAAGGTTACCACTTCTTGGGTACCTAAGAAAGATAAGAAAGTCCTTGTTGTTCATGTCGCTCTCAAAGCACATAATACCTCACAGTGGTATTTTGATAGTGGGTGCTCCAGACATATGACAGGTGATGCCTCATTTTTTACCTACCTTGAGTATTTTAAGGAAGGTAGAGTCACCTTTGTAGATGGTAGCAAGTCTAGCATTGTAGGACGAGGTATAGTAGAGTTACTAGGATTTCTTAAGCTAAAGAATGTTTTGTACGTCAAATGTTTAAAAGCAAACCTCTCGTCATTAGCCAGCTGTGCGACGCTGACTTTGCCATAAAGTTTGACCGGGAAACGTGTAATGTCTATAATCAAGCCGGTAAACTTTTAGTGCGAGGGGTGAGGACAGAGGATAATTACTATAGAATTGAGCCCACTTCCTCACTTGTCCGCAACAGTGCCACGATCACTCCTATGGATTTGTGGCACCAACGTCTAGTTCATGTGAACGTTAGAGATTTGACTCGTTTAGTTAAAAAGGACCTAGTACGTGGCTTACCATCACTTGGAATGCCAACTTCATGGTTTGTGGACCCTGTCAGTTGGGAAAGCAAATTCGTAGCCCATATAGGCAGTTGCATTCCATTACCACATCCTGTGTACTTGAGCTGATTCATATGGATCTTATGGGTCCTACTCGTACTGAGAGTCAGAGTGGTAAGAGGTATATCCTCGTGATGGTAGAAGATTTCTCCAGATATTGGATTGTAGGTTTTTTTAGAGATAAATACAATGAAGTAGAGTTATTAACGATCAACTTCCGTGTCCTACAAAACCAACACGGAGTCACTATTAACAGGATACGTAGTGATAACGGCACAGAATTTAAGGAAGCAAAGGTAGACCTTTATTGTGATATCCTTGGGATCAAACATGAATTTTCTACTGTGAAGACTCCTCAACAAAATGGGATTGTTGAGAGAAAGAATAGGACGATCCAAGAAATGGCTAGGTCTATGCTTCTAGGTCGTAATGTTTCTAGGAGATTTTGGGCAGAGGCAGTGTCTACTACATGCCACACGGTGAATAGGGTTTATGTGCCTCTACACACACTTAAGATGCCTTATAAATTGTGGACTGGCAAGAAACCCAACCTTGCATATTTCCGTATTTTGGGGAGTAAATGCTACATCCTACGGAATAGATAGCAATTAGGAAAGTTTGACTCCAGAAGCGACGAGGGAATATTGCTAGGATATTCATCGAATAGTAGAGCGTACCGGGTCTTTAACCTGAAGAGCTCTAAGGTTATGGAATCAATAAACGTCACCGTGCAAGATGACGAACCTCCGACTGTTATTGATCCTAACCTTCAGTGTGAGGATGAGGACTTTTCTGGCAGTGATTTACTTGTTCCTCACCCACACTCTGTGGACCCTACTCATGTGTTAGGGGACACACCTGATTGGGTTCACAAGAGTCATGACCCAACCTCTATTGTAGGCGATCCCACTCTTGGGGCCAAGACTCGTGCTCAGCTAGAGAACGTCGTTATTCACTTTTGCTACATGTCCAAAGTCGAGCCCAAGAATCACAAAGAAGCATTCAAGGATAAACATTGGATATCGGCTATGCAGGATGAGTTGCTTCAGTTTAAAAAGAACAATGTTTGGGAACTAGTCCCCCGACCTAGTGAGACAAATTTGATAGGTACCAGGTGGATTTTTCATAATAAAATGGATGAAAATGGTACCATAATCAGAAAAAATTCTAAGTTAGTCGCTCAAGGCTACACACAGATAGAGTGTTTAAACTTTGAGGAGACATTTGCTCCTGTTACGAAGCTTGATTCCGTTCGCTTACTACTCGCCATCGCATGTCATCTGCGCTTCAAGTTATATCAGATGGATGTCAAGAGTTCCTTTCTAAATGGCACTCTATAGGAGGATGTTTATGTGGAACAACCAAAAGGGTTTGAAGATCCTAAGCACCTGGAGCACGTTTAATATATGAGGAAAGCCTTGTATGGTTTGAAGCAAGCACCCCGTGCTTGGTACGAGAGTCTTACTTCCTATATCTTAGCCCATAGCTTCAAGAGAGGGGGAGTTGATATGACGTTGTTCGTTAGGAGAGATGATGGTGCTATTTTGGTTGCCCAGGTCTATGTGGATGACATAGTTTTTGGATCCACATGCACCCAGCATGCTCACCACTTTGAGGAGGAGATGAAAAGTGAGTTTAAGATGAGCAAGTTAGAGGATGGGATGTTCATCTCCCAATCCAAGTATGCTAGAGACCTAGTGAAGAAATTTGGTTTAGACTCCGTTAAGCACGCACGTACACCTATTAGTACTTCTATCAAGCTTAGTAAGGACACTTCAGGCAAGGACGTCGAGCAAACCTTGTATCAGAGTATGATAGGTAGTCTTCTCTATTTGACTACCAGTCGTCCCGACATAGCCTTTAGTGTTGGAGTCTGTGCGCGATATCAGGCGTCCCCGAAAGAGTCACATTGACTCGCTCTAAAACATATTATCAAATATGTGAGTGGGACTCTCTCATATGGTATTTGGCATTCATTTGATACCGATGACCGTTTATCCGCCTATTCGAATGCCGATTGGGTCGAGAATGTAGATGGTTGTAGGGGCACTTCTGGTGGGTGTTTCTACTTTGGTTCTATTCTTGTCTCCTGGCTGTGCAAGAAGCAAAACTCCATCTCTTTATCCACTGCTGAGGCTAAGTACATCGCCGCCGGGAGTTGTTGCATGCAACTTTTGTGGATAAAGCAAATGTTAGAAGATTATGGGATTTTACAGGACACTGTGACTATTTTATGTGATAACACGAGCGCGATATGCATATTCCGCAATCCAGTCCAGCATTCACGCATAAAGCACATCAGGATACGAGAGCACTTCATTCGTCAGTTAGTTGAGGATAAAGTTGTATCCCTGAGTTTCGTTCCCATCGACCATCATTTAGCGAATATTTTCACGAAACCTTTAGATGCCCTTAGATTTGAGAGTCTTAGGAAGTCTTTGGGAATTTGCACAGTTGACTGAGGGGTTGGTCTGTTTCTAGGATATGATGCTTTTTCACGATCATATCATATTCTTCCTATTGCTAGTTTGTATCTTGTGTATTATTACCTTTGTTTTTTATATATTTTTTTAGAAAAATCCAAAAAGATTTTCTTTTTTATAAAAATTTTAAAAAAGCACAAAAAGATTTTTGTATTTTTTTTGCACCTTTTATGGATGAGCATTTAAGATAGCCGAGTCACAAATTTCATTCCATTTATCCATGTGACTGTTTGATAGAGATTTGAAACGCTACATCATTGCATCCATGTGCTTTACATTGATTGGAGTCTTTGAGATGTGATTAGTGATATATTTCTACATGTATGACTCCTATCTCCTTTATTGCACACATGCACGGCTATATTTGATTATTGTACTTGTCTATCACATATTGGCTTGAGTGTTTTCATCTCAATTCTGTTTATACAACGTACAATATGCGATAAAACTTGACAAGATTGGAATGCATGTAAAAACCGTTTGGTGAGACTGTGTGTTTATTTGAAAATGGGGAAGGGCTGCGAAAGGCTCTTTTAGCCTTTGCGAATACTAAGCCACCGTTAAAAAGGACCTAAAAATGGAGGAATTTTATTATTCGGGGTCCAAAGAGGTTAAAAGATCCCGAAAAAATTTAAAGGCAATAAAAAGCAATTCATGCCAAATATGTGCCATTTGGTTTCACCATCAATTCTCCAAAGTTTGAGAATTTAGATTGCCTCTATTCAAAATATAAATCTGAAGTCATTTGGTTGGAGAATTTAAACGGGTTTGCACTTCCTTGAAAGTCTTGAAAAATCATTAAATCGTTTTAGACGTTATTGGTGTGGAAATCACTTTGAGCTTTGATTTGTTGTTTGATTGAGTCAATGTTTCATATTTCAATTTTTTACACCAAAGGAAGATTTTGAGTTCATTCGTTAGGAGTATTCGATATTCATCGTGCACATATGTCATGTTTGTATGCATTGATTTTCGTATCGAATTTGATCACACCCATTCATTTACGCTATTATCAACTTGGTTGTTTTGTGTTCTTTCATGGTGTGATTCTTTGTTTGTATATTTCGTGTGAAAAATTTTGAAAAATTCAAAAATAGATGTTTTTTTTTTACCTTGTGACATTCTCCATTTGCATTTATTTCTGCTTCTTATATCTGTCTAGCTGGGGACATAATAAAAAGGGGGAGAAGAATTATCATATTATGGGGGAGTTTTTGATTTTTAGATTTGACTTATGCTTTCATCATAAATTGGTATCTATGTTTATCTCATTTCAAACTCGATACGTCACTTAGTATTTGCTTTATCTCCTGTGTGTAGGTACTACATTGATCTCTGAAATGAACACCCTGATGAGAAAAGTTTTGAAGATTTGAAGAACAAACGATGAAGACTTATCCATTTGTATCTTCCCAGTTTTGGGTTCATGGGAGGGTAGATTTGTATAGGTAATTTTGTCATTTGATAATTCGGACTTTTTATGTATGTACTGGCATAGACATTGGGGGAGATTTGTAAGGACATATTTCTCATGTTCGTTATCTTACATTTTTGTATGTCGTACGCCGCTACATTTGGCACGTCTCTACATGATCTCAGTACGGCCTCAATCCGAATTCCAGGAATCAAGCATTCATTATCTCCATCATGTGTCCCACATTTTCCTCAACGACTTCACGCTCCATGATTTTAGGGTCTTAATGCAAGTGGTACGCAAGAAAAGTCAAAATAGTTAAAGAAGGCAAGATATGAATGTTCAAGGGAATTTTGGTACTATTATATCCACCGTCTGGAGGTCCCGTCAACTGGAAAGTTGAAGAGCTCTCCGCAACGAAGATACTGGAAGAAACGGCACCACAATCAGAGCTACAGTGAAGAAGTTATGGCCCTTTGAAAATGGAGAAAATTCTGAGGAAAACTCTTGGGAAAATACTAAGTGTTTAAATCCCCACATTCCAGCGAAATTCTGCGAACCGAAGCCAAACTGGTTCGGGGGGTGAACCGATTCGCGATACACCCGAACTGGTTCGGGGTACCTGTACGCTGGCAGAGTTTTAAAATTGTGAAACTCTTTATTAGTTTCCCTATAAAAGCCAGCTTCGGGGGAGTTATTTTACAAGACTTTGAGAGACCAATTTGAGAGTCCAAATACATCTAGTATTCACTTTTTTGAGTTCCAAAACTCATGTTTTGATTCACATATCATTGCCAAACCTTTGTGAATCCTTTTGTAACCCAATAACACAACCTTGTGTTTGTTCAACCTTTGTGGAGAAGCCGTCTTCCTTCTTCATTGCTGCTCATCTGGAGTTCCCGAGGGAGATTCCAGCCGCCGACTACAGAACCGATGTCTTCGGGTATTTTTGTATCACACTATATTTTCACTGTAATTCGTGTAACCGTTTCTTACAATATTATAGTGAAAATAAAAGGTTTTGCCCCTTTGGGGGATTTTTCCTCACATATGTGTGTTTGAATGTTCTTACATGATTTCATCTTATTCAATCACACCTAGATGCATGTTTAGGACTTAATTTGGGAAAACTGAATTTAATTTAATAATTTCCTTATTTGAATGCACGCGCACTCTTTCACTTTGGGTAATGTTGAGAGACTAAGAATACTTTATGACGGTGCATCCACTTACCATGTTGCACCTGAGGAGATCCTTGAGTTTGTAATAGATCCATATGGCTCTCGACCTAACCCACCTAGGTTTTCTATTCCACATAGGAGATCGCACCCTAGACATTTTGATAGAGGTGTTACTAAGCCCATTTATGCTTGTTCAAATTGCAAGCAAAGAGGACACCTTAGGGAATTTTGTTTTAGGTTAGGTAGTGCGACTACTAGGTATCTTCCACGATATGCTATTACACGTGTTCCCATATGCACTCGCACACATGTTACTCAGCATGCTCCCGCACATCACATTAGAGATTTTGAGCATTTTTTTAGAGCAAGTTGAGTATTTGGTTAAATCTTTACATGTTTTGATGGATGTTTTTATAGGATGTCGTCTCTTATGGAGAACACCTCCGGAACTAATGATTGAGATTTAGACTTGTATGCTAGCATAGGATGCTTTTTGTGTTTACATTCCTATTGCTAGTGTGTATTGCCGTTGTATTTGTCTTTTTTCATTTTGATATATTTTTCAAAAAATCCAAAAAGATGTTTGCTTTCTTGAATTTTTTTGGGAAAATACAAAAAGATATTTGGTTTCTTTTTAATAAAAAGTCAAAAAGTCAAAAAGATTTTATTTTTGATAAAAAACTTTAAAAATCCAAAAAGAGTTTTGTATTTTTTTACACCATATATGGATGAACATTAAAGATGTCTAAGTCACAAATTCATTCCAAATCCATGTGACCATTTTGTAGTGTTTTGGGACGTGACAACAATTCATTTTTGTGCTTTATAATATGTGGAGTCATTAAGATGTGATATGATGACTATTTACGACATGTTTGACTCCTTGTCTCCTTTAATGCATATGAACACGAACTTATTTGAGTATTGAACTTACCTTTCACGTGTCATTATAGTATTTTTATCTCAATCCTGCTTTTAAAACTAATTTGAAAGTGCGGAAGCCCCCAATTTTTAAATTCAAATATAATGAAATGGTTCAAATTTTAATTTTTCAAAAGTTATTTAAAATTTTCTTTTCTTAAAGAGAACAAACCAACTTATGAAAAAAAATAAAACTAAACTAAAAGTGAAATTAAAACTACACACACAATTTTCATTTCGACTTAAACACATATTAATCCAATTCAAGTTAAACTTGCACGTTATCAAGATAAAGTAATTTGGCACTTGATTTAAATTGAACATACCCAAACATTAAATTTGCACCAAATTAAATAGATTGTGATTTTGAACTAATTTTATCTTTTAGTCCCAAGCATGCATCTAGGTGATATAGCAAGATAAAATAAATCTCAATCGCACTACGCCGGATGTGCGAGAAAAACCCAAATGGAAAAAACCTCGGACGACCCTAGCCTTAAGTCCACTAAGTACGGTTTTACAATTACAAGACAGATGACTTACTTCCTCGACTCGACTTCCTTCAAGCCTTGATGCGTCTTCTTATAAATACTTCCGCCTAATCGACAACCCGAAACTCCTCCGGAATCTTGGAATCCACCAATGAGACTTTTGGACAACCGTCAACCCTCAATGAAGCCTTTATTCGAGTTGGAATGTCACATCAAACAAATCTCTTCTCCTTTATGAGTTGAAAAGAAAACTCAAACTCTCTTATTTGATGGTGTAGAGAAAACCGGTGCCAAACACTCTAAGCAATATATATATGTCGAAACTTGGATATAGACAAACATATGGGTGTATATGTGTTTTGAAAGGAATTTACTCCATAAAAATTAACACAAAAAAAGGAACTTTTTCTTCAAATTATTTTGCTCTAATGACTCATGGAAATGTGAAAAAGTTATCTTAGAAAATGTCTTTCCCGCACTATGTAAAGGTGGTAAAAGTTAGTGGGCAAAGTGGGAAGTTACAAAAAAACTGTCAAAAAAACTGCTCGAAACTGAAATTTTGTTAGAAGTTCCTTCGAACGAGTTTGAGTTCGTTCGAACGAAACTTCTAACGAGAAAATAAAAACAATTTTGGAATCTCGTTAGAAGTTCGTTCGAACGAGGTCGTTCGAACAACTTTTCTAATGGGATTGTAGGCCATGATTCTAGATAATTTCGATACGAACGCGTGGCCGCCAGTTTCGTATTTTTCTAATTTTTTTTGGATTTGATATGATTTTTCTATGGAAAGGTGTACGAGAACAAAATCTTTAGAACAATAAATTCAAAAAAATTAACAAAAAAGTACTAACACCCAAAATAAATCTTCAAGCTCCTATATATATATTAATGCATTCATACCTTTTGGAGACTATGAAATCCTCAAGTTGATGACGTAAAACGAGGCACTGGAACGCGGCATATGATGAAGTTTTATACTCTTGGCCGCTACGTCTTCAACAAACACGTCATAGGCTTGAATGGATAAACTTGAACTCTATCCTATGACTCAAATGTTTTTGTGTGGAATTGAGCCAAAACTACAAAGGACTCAATTGGAAATTTGTGTCCTTACATAAACAAATGCGATAAAATGAGATAATGAAAGTAGTGCTTGCATGAACCATTACCCTAATTAGAATAATTGAAAATTATATCTCCAGTAAATGTGTTATTTTTCTAAAGCAATGGAATCGGGCTACGAAAGGCAGGTTGTCTTTACGTGAATAGCCGCCATTTGAAAAAAGAAAAGAGCCTAAAATATTAAAGGCAAGTAAAAAGAAAAAATATAAAGTGCCAGCCCAATTTCAAAGAACATTGATGCTTCGCTATATATGAGCATTGATTTGTTCAAAATAAAAGATTTGAGAGAAAAAAATTATATGTGAGTGTTGAGGGTGTCTAGTCGAAGATCAATGGGTTTGCAGGTCCTGAAAAATTCTTGTAAAAGCATTACATAGTTTTGGGCGTTATTGGTGTGAAAATCATTCACGGCCTTGATTAGTTGAATAGGTTGAGTCAACTTCACTTGAGTTCACCATTTTTACACCTAAGGTAGACTTTGATATCTTGCTTTAGTGGTGTCTCATTCCTTCGTGCACATATGTTATGTTTGTCTTCGTTGATTTTCCCATAAAATGTGTTCACACCCCTACATTCCGTTTTCATGATTCGGTTATTTTTGTATTTCTCCATGGTGTGTTGTTTTTGTAATTTTTTTTAAATAGTTGGTTTTGTTTAGTTTATCATTACTTGATTCTCATTGATTTGTATTTATGATGATATTCTATGATTATTGTGACACACTCTGGTTTATTACTTTATGTTTCTTTTCCTTGTCTATTTAGGACAAATAAAAAGGAGCAGAATGAATTATGGGGGGGTGGGAGTTTAATTTATGGGTGATAATTTATTTTTAAGTTTTATTTTATTTCAAACTTGATGCGTCAAAATGTATATTTCATTCTCTATTGTGTGCAGGTACAGTTTGATGAGTATATCCAAAGTACACGTAAGCCAAAGTTCCCAAAAAGAAGATCAAGAAAAAGTGGGAAAATGGAAAATATCCAAAGTACACGTAAGCCAAAGTTCCCAAAAAGAAGATCAAGAAAAAGTGGGAAAATGGAAAATTAAAGATTTGGATAGTTGAAGATTTGGAAGCCTTGTACATTTTTGTAATATCTTTCCATTTGTGGATTTTGGGGAGGTCATTAGATTTGTATAGGATTTAATGTTTAGATAATTCAGATTTTTTTTTTTATTTTGTACCGGAATAGCCATAGGGGGAGATTTATAAGGGCAACTTTTCTATCATTGCCCCTAGTATCTAGGACTTATCCATAGAATCTAGGTTACATTGATTATGTCACATCCCGTTACTTCCATCATGGTACTTCACGTTAACGTTCAAGAAGATGGATCTGCTTATCAAACATCACGAAGTGGATCTCCATCATACACCATTTTATCTTCAACATGCTCCACAACTCCACGTAATAATGGTTAATTTTATGTTTTGGAGTTCGTTGTTTTTTATAATTATATTGGGAGTATTTTACTTTATTTCAATTTAAAAACGAGGTTGGTTTTATTTATTGAAAAATTAATGTTTGTCTATTGTCATTCCAACGAGACGGAGATCTCGTTTGAACGAGCCCAACATCTCGTTCGAGGTATCGTTAGATTTCCTTCATCAAACTAGTTTCAAACTAGGGCATACTGTTTTGATTTTTGTCATGTCGCAAAAGGTCGTTTGAAGATTGATTCTAATAAGAATCATATCTCGTTCAAACGGCGCTTCAACCTCCTTCAAACAACCTTACGACGTATCAATTTTCGTGTCTACCTATAAACACCTGCTTTTGGTAGGGTTTTTATTAAGACTTTTCATTTATTGAAATTGCAGATCTGCTGCAAAAAGTCTTCACTTTTTAAAAGTCAAAACGCCATTTTGATTCACACATCACCTCCCATATATCTTTGTGAATCATTTTGAAACCCTCACATAATTCCATACTGCAGTTACTCTTGTGGATAAGGCGCCTCCACTATAGATCTTGTGATTTTTGCGAGAATCATTGTTGAAACAAGACTAAGGTCTTTATGAGTTATTGCGGGAATTCATTATTGGAGAAGACGAACGTAACTTGTGGGAGATTCGTTTGATTGTATTTCTCTATTGTGATTGTAAGTTTGATTTACAAACCATCATAAAATAAAAGGTTTTTTCCTGAGGGGTTTTTTCCTGAAATTTTGTGATTGAATGGTTTTGTGACTGCATGCTTTAATTGCTTAATGTATTGAATCAACCAGTTGCATGTTTTAGGGTTTAAAGGAATTAAAATTTGATTGTGATATTGACATCTAATTAAATAAGTTAAACCCATTGACCTATTACGCGCTCTCAAACTGGTATCACATCGTTTTTTTTGTTTACACTCCTACATGTCACTGTGGTGAAGGTTGAAGGAATGAAGACGCACAAGCCTTATGAGGGCATCAATTTGGTTGTAAAATTTATACGTTGTGTCATTTTGTAATCTGTACAAAGAGAATTTGCGTGGTTGGGCCATCTGACGCTTTTCCCGTCGTACATCGGTGTGTTGTGAATTAATTTATTTTATCTTAATATACTCACCTAAATGCATGTTTTAAGTAAAGGTAAAATTAGTTAATTATTTAACATAACTCTATATTTAATCTTTGCAAGCTTAATTTGGGTTAATATGTTCAAGTTTATAAATAAATTTGAAAAACTTTAAAAATAGTGATGTGTGTGTTATGCCTTTCCATATTAGAACCCTGGCATGTTATTGCAGTTGAAATTTCACTTGGGCATGGTTGCATGGATGGTATTATCCATGTAAAATATTTTATTATCTATTGAGTTCTTATTTTCATCTCAAATACATTAGAGAGAAGATGGTGAAACTTGATTGTATATTAATTAGGTTATCATTATACAAAATCCTTTTTATTTCAAGTCCATATTTATGGAACCTTATGAGGCATTGTCTGGAACAACATGTCGATCACCAGTATATTGATTAGACCTAAAAGAAAGTAGACTATTGTGGCCAAAATTCGTTTAGAGATTATAGTGAAAGTTAAGTTGACTAGAGATACAGTTAAGACCGCCCAAGACTGATAGAAGAGCCATGTAGATTTAAATGGAAAACCCATGCAGTTTAAGGTATAAGAGTAAATTATACTTCGGGTTTGACCTATGAAAGGGTTGATGCGCTTGGGGAAGAAAGGGAAATGCTCATTACGTTATATTAGGACTTTTATGATTACAGAAAAAGTATGGAGTGTTACGTATTGTTTAACACTTCCACATCATCTTGAGCGCGTATATAACATGTTTCACGTGTCTATGCTTCATATATTTTGTGATATAGTAGGTCGGGAAGCTTTTGTAATACCCTATCCCAGTAATTCAATTAGATTTTGTATAAGTTGTAATGGAGGGTCTGATAAAGATTTATTAGGAATCGTGGGACAAAAAAATTGAAGAAAAATTAAATAATGTAAAGAAGGATCATTTTAACGACATTAGCCTATCGTTAGAAGCGAGACTGGTATCTCGAGCGAAGGTCGCGAGAAGGTCGGGAGAAGTAGACCTTCAACTGATATCCTACTGTATCACAATCCCATGTCACGACAACCTAAATTTTGAACGCGGAGGACATGTCGCTCGAACGAGATAGGCATGTCGTTCGAACGACGTGTATCAAGAATTTTTAATCAGATTGCCCTTGTGCGCTATCATAATTCTGGGTTTTGATTTGGTGTGTTGTCAAGCCCAGATGAGTTCGAATTGAGAAAAATGGGATTTTTGGTCTTTAAATAGGTTTTATAAGGCTTGCTTGGGGCATTTTTGGGGAGAACAGTGCATGAAAAGAGAGAGAGAGAGGGGGGGGGGGGGAAGAGGGTGGTCTTCCACCATCAGAGGGCTTCTTCCCACCATTATTCCACCATTCCACCATCATAAAACACTATTTTCTTAATGTATTCCACCATATTTGAACCGTTTACACCAATTTCCACCGTTGTTAAGGTAGGGCTATGAATTTTGGAGAAGTGTTAGGGGATTTTTAGAAAAGATGATGGGAGCTTCCATGGAGTTTGAAGTGAGTTTTGCTTGGAAGCTTGGATGGAGCACGTTTGGAGTATTTTTGGAGGATGCATTTGGAAACCCCTTGAGTCCACCTTTGGAAGTGGGGTTGCTCCTCCTACTCCAACATTTCTACCACCATTAGAGCCTTTAGAGGAGAAAAAATCTTACTCTTAGTATTAAGATTTTATTTGCATTATTTGTAGTCTTGTAGCTCGATTACATGAGTAGGGTGCATAAATTAAATGATAAAAATAATGTGTAGTAAATAATAAATATTTTTATGGAATAAAAATGTTGGTGAAATGTTATTTGTTGGAAATAAAGAAAGAATAAATATTTCAAGGTTTTGAAATATTAAAAGTTGGTATTTTGCGAAACTGGTGTACTTCTAGAAAGATTGATGTAAAACAGTTTATGAAATAAAATGTTTGAAGATAATGATTTATTTTGATAAACATTGATGAGATAATGTTTCAAGGTTTATTGAAAAAAAATGAAGATTTTTTGAAAAAGGGATATTTGTTGAGTTTCAAGAAAATTAAATGTCTTTTGTGCCTTGAAAGTATATTTTTGTGTAAGGATACAAATTTTCAATTGAGTCCTTTGTAGTTTTGGCTCAATTCCGAAAAAAATATTTGAGTCATAGGATAGTGTTCTTGTGTATCCTTCAAGCCTACGACATGTTAAAGTTGAAGACGTTGCGACCCTTTTCAAGAGAACATCATTTCCGGAGTTCAGTGCCTCGTTTCATGTCATCAACATCAAATTACATAGTCTCCAAAGGTATGAATGCTTTTATATATTTGTAGGAGACTTGGAATAAAATTTTAGTAGGTGCAATGTTTATTTAAAATAAAGTTTCTGGGATTAAAATCGAAATATGACCATTTTATCACTTCGTTCGATATTGTCATTCAAACGAGTTTGTCGTTCGAACGAGAATGCCGTTCCAATGAGTTTGCCAACGACTTTTTTCCATTGGCCTCTGGAACTTCGTTAGAATAGTCGTTCGAATGAGACTTCGTTCAAATGAAAATCTCGTTCGAACGAGATTTCCGACGGGACAGTTTTTTGGCAGTTTCCTCCACTATTCCACTCTTTTGTTCCCACTAATTTTTTCCTGAATTAATATGGACGGGAACCAACTCTTTCAAACCAACCTTTTCATATCCTATAATCTCTAGAGATAGTTTTTGAGAGTTTATTTTCTCCATGAAAAGGTTCAAGTTTTGAGTGTGTGTTTTTCAAGAAATTCTTCTTAAACACTTTTGGTTTACAACCATACTAGTTTATTACAAGTACCACATATATATATTTGCTTGTAGTGTTTGGCACAGGGTTTACTTCTACATACCTCAAAGAAGAAGATTATTTTGGTTGTGGCATTCTCATGCGGTGAAAGGCACCATGTGTGGTTGGCGGTTGTTCCCTAAAGCTTCATTGGTGGATTCCAAGGTCTCGATGGATTCCGGGATTGTCGACTAAGCAGAGGTAGTTACAAGAAGACTCATCGGGGCTTGAAGGAGTAGAGTCGAGTGTAGTAAGTCATCTGTCTTGTAATTTTAATTCCGTACTTAGTGGACTTAAGGCTAGGGTCGTCCAAGATTTTTTCCCGTTGTGGGTTTTTTCTCGTACATCTCGGCATAGTGGTTTATTTATTTTATCTTTTGCAAAATTCACCTTAGATGCATGATTAGGTAAAAGGATAAAATTTGGTTTAAATCTCTACTTGTTTAATTTGGTGCTAATAATGTTTTGGGTAAAATTAAAATTAACTTAATTCAAGTGATTATTTAATTTGTTAAAATATGTTTGGCCTAATTTGATAATATTGAAAATATGGTGTAGGCAAATTCTAGGACTTGAGTTGAATTAATTTGGTTTAAGTGAAAAATTTATAAGTTGTTTAATTTAATTTCACTTTGAGTTTAGTTTAATTTTAATTTGAAAGGAATTAAAAATTTGTAGTTTGTGTTTTGTGTTACACCATCTTTATTCCGTAACCTAAGGGGAAATTGTTTTTGTAAAATCTAAAAATTGGGGGTCATCATTTCCTAACAAGTGGTATCAGAGCGAGATCGCTAAATTATTGCGTTTAAGATCCTTTTAAATACTTTTGACTAAAAATGGATTTTTTTCCATTTTCAAAATTTCCTGTTTTTGATGGTTCCAACTACGCGTATTGGAAAGCGCATATGAAATTAGCACTTAGGTTTATCGATGAGAGGGTTTGGTTGTCAGTTGTTAACGGGTGGTCCCCACCCACACACTTAGTAGAAAATGAGCGTGTTCCCAAACTTGCAGATAGATGGAGTGAGAATGAATTTAAACTTGCAAATTTTAATTCTCGAGGTTTAAATGTCTTATTTAGCGCGGTCACACCGGATGAATTCCGATGCATTATGACGTGTGAAATCGCTAAGGAGGCTTGAGATATATTACAACTCACTCACGAGGTAACTAGTGTCATTAAAGCTTCTAAACTCCAAAACCTCACCACTCAATTTGAAACCATCAAAATGAATGAAAAAGAAACATTGGATGAATTTTATGCTACACTTTCCGATATAGTTAATTCATCTTTTAATTTGGGAGAGAAAATACCTGACAACCGAGTAGTAAAGAAAATTTTAAGATCCCTACCCGATAGATTTAGCATCTATGAAATTAGAAGAGATCGTAGGTAATTTACAAACCTATGAACTAGACATGTTTCCCTCCAAAACTGAAAAGAAAATAGATAAGGGTGTTGCTTTGAAAGCTCGAAAGGAGGAAAAACAAACAATAGAGAGTGAAAGTCAAAGTGATAGTGACTCGGAGGACATGGCTATGTTTTCTAGGAAGTTTCATAAATTTCTTAAATTTAACAAAGATAAATTTAAAAATGATTTTAAGAAATTTAAAAATTCTAAGCATGACAAAGCCGAAAACATCCCTAAAATATTTAATGAAAATTTAAATAGGGATGAGTCAAATAGGTGTTATGGTTGTGAAGGGTATGGCCATAGGGCTTTTGAGTGCCCCACTAAACTAAGGAGATGTGGTAAGTAACCAATTTCCTATAATGCAACCCTTAGTGATAGTGATAAGGAAGAGGGACTCGATTCCCCCACTAAGCCTAACTTTGTGTCTTTTATGGCAAGTCATGTTAGTCAAAGTGAGCACTCCTTTATTGATGAAATTTTAACACATGGCACTTCCAAGGGCATAGGTTGTGAATCCCAAAGAAATTATGGTAGTGAGAGTGGAGAAGAAAGAGAGAGTGAAAGTGAAAATGAGGTTGATGTGAGTGAACTACAATTTTCATTTCAAGAATTACATGAAGAATCTATTAAATTAAAAAGAGCAAATTTGAAGTTTGAAGCTAGTTTAAAAGAGCGTGTCTAGGTCATTAATGAGAGTGTTTTAGTGGAAGACCTTAGGACATGTGAGACAACTCTTCGTGAGAAGCTTGAATATGTAGAAGGCGAGAGAGATAGCCTTAAAGGTTTAATGGAATACTTGAAAAATAAGCTTCTCGCATTTGAAGAGCGAAATATTTTATTAGAGTCTCACATTGTAGATTTAGAAAATAAGCTAAAAGACTCTAGTATAGTAAAGTCAAATTTGATTTGGAGTGTTGTTCGGCAAAATTAGATAAAATATCAGGAACGGTCCAAATTAAAAATGACACGTGTGGTTTAGGCTTCGATACTTGTAATGAGTCAACTCATAAAGCCAGAACCAATGCTTTAGGAGAATCCTCTAGGAACAATGTTATAGATCATTCCTTAGGTAAATCTTTTCACCGAGTCTTTAGGTGCTCACATTATGGTCGAAAAGGTCATCTTAAGAAATTTTGCTTTGATATTAAACGAGGTCTTAGAAAATCCCAACGTAAGGCAACCGAGGTAGCCAAGATTTCTACACCTCGAGATCGTCATGCTTCATTGGTTTGTGTTAGGAGATCCGACTTGGTAGCTTTACAAAATTGAATTTTTTATTCTCATTTACTTTCACATGCTTCCTCACTTGCTAAATCTAAAGGTTGAATGTGTTAGTTGTTTGCATACTCTAGTTTTTTTTTTGTGATTCATATTATATATCATTGCTAGGTGTATGCATGTTTAGTCATTTTATAGTCATTGCTTTATATCATATCTCATGCTTGAATTATGATGTTTATTTATCTTTTGTATTATACTTCTTTCATTTTAGTTTGCATTAAATGAAAAATACAAAAAGATTTTTATTTATCATTTGTGTTTCACCTTTCAGTAATTTAGACTTGATGAAAAATAAATATGATTTTTGTGTGCCTTTTTTGAGTAAATATTTTTTGGTTTGGTTACAGTTTTTCAAAAAACTCAAAAAGATTTTTGTTTTGTGTGTATTTTAGTTTGACACACTCTATGTGGCATATACTTGTGTTTGAATCCATTCTTTTTCGCTTTCATGTGACTAGAACTTTTGGTTAAGATTGTCAGTCCTTAAAATATTCTTTACTATGCTTACATGGAGTAGTTGGATTTTGTGTTGCTTTAATGGATTCTATTTTTATATGCCTCAATTCACACATGCACGAGCTCACTTGAAATTTTAACTTCACATGTATATTTGAGCATTGTGAGGTGTTCTCCTACCAATCTAGTCATCTACGTATTATGTGACCTAGGAGGACTAGTGCATGTTAAAATCCGTTGCACGTGATATTTGTGTGAGATATAAAAATGATATATATATATATATATATATATATATTTGTGCATGGAGAAGGGCTCGGAAAGTAAATATCATCCTTTACGAGTAAGCCACCGTTTGCTTGGACCTAAAAGAAATAGTGGTCCAAAGGCCTAAAAGAAAATGGCATTCAAAGAAAAATATTTTCCAAGGCCTATTTCGTTTTAGTTGATATAGTCATTCCATAACTATATGCTTATTTTGAGGGATATTGGATGGTATATCAACGGTTTGCACAATGTCCGTTTATCCTACTTGTACTTTCAATGTCATGACTCTATTGGTTTGTAGAATTATCAAAATTCTAGGCGTGTATGCATTGTGTATGTTTGTTCATTAAATTCAATCTATATTGTCACATGAGGTTATATTCAAATGTGATAAAGTTTGCAATCAAATGAGAACTCCGTGAACATGTTTTAAGTGACTGGGTAAAAAGATAACAATCAAATTTAATTGTTACTAGTTCACACCCCTACACTTTCTTTTTCATATCACACATTTTTGCCATACGGGCGTGAAAAGCTTATTATATTTTGTATCATGTGTGGTGTTTATACCTAGTATATGTGCGTGTGCGTTAATGATATTTATTATGTACTCATATATATGGTATTTTTTTCCTTGCCTTGCTTTCTATTCCATCTATGCTTCTAACTCGTAATTGGTATCTATCTTGTTGTTGATATCACATGCTTAGTATCTTATGTATTATATTGGTATCACTTATTTTGCATCTTCATTGGTATCCGTTATTATTTGTATGGATTAGTTATGATTTTGTTGCCCATACGCTTTAATGCTCTAATCACTTTAAACTTCGTCGTGTTTAAATTAGTTTTTATCCTTTGTCTATTCCTGAACAAAAAGGGGGAGAATGATAGGGGGAGAAATGGTATATATTCCTATTATTATCGTATCTTAGTTTGGACGATTTATCTTAGGGGGAGACGTCTTTCTAAGTATGTCATTGTTAGACAAAAAGGGGAGAATTAATTTAGGGGGAGTAATTATTTTAATTGAATTTAATATTATGATATTCCCTATGCGTTTGATAGTTTGCTTAAGTGTGCAGGAATTCTTCTAAGTGGCAACTTTCATTGACAAAGATATTGATCCTTGGGTCTTGAGTCTAGTAGAGCTTGACGGCCCTTTAGGATTTTGTTTTGGTTTTTGTCCCGAAATAGCCAAAGGGGGAGATTTGTAAGGACACAAATTTCCAATTGAGTCCTTTGTAGTTTTGGCTCAATTCCAGATAAAAGCAGTTGAGTCATAGGATAGTGTTCTTTTGTATCCTTCAAGCCTATGACATATTAAAGTTGAAGACGTTGCGGCCCTTTTCAAGAGAACATCATTGTCGGAGTTCAATGCCTCATTTCACATCATCAACATCAAATTCCATAGTCTCCAAAGGTATGAATGCTTTTATATATTTGTAGGAGACTTGGAATAAAATTTTAGTGGGTGTAATGTTTATTTAATATAAAGTTTTGGGGCTTAAAATCTAAGTATGAACATTATGTCACTTCATTCGATATTGTCGTTCGAATGAGTTTATCGTTCGAAAGTTTATTTTCTCCATGAAAAGGTTCAAGTTTTGAGTGTGTGTTTTTCAATAAATTCTTCTTAAACATTTTTGGTTTATACCCATACTAGTTTATTCCAAGAACCACATATATATATTTGCTTGGAGTGTTTGGCACAGGGTTTATTTCTACATCCCTCAAATAAGAAGATTGTTTTGGTTGCGGCATTCTCATGCGGTGAAAGGCACCGTGTGTGGTTGACGGTTATTCCCTAAAGCTTCATTGGTGGATTCCAAGGTCTTGGTGGATTCCGAGATTATCGACTAAGCAGAGGTAGTTACAAGAAGACGCATCGGGGCTTGAAGGAGTCGAGTATAACAAGTCATATGTCTTATAATTGTAATTCCGTACTTAGTGGACTTAAGGCTAGGGTCGCCCGTGGTTTTTTCCCGTTGTGAGTTTTTCCTCGTACATCGCGGCGTGGTGGTTTATTTATTTTATCTTTTTCAAAATTCACCTTAGATGCATGCTTAGGTAAAAAGATAAAATTTGGTTTAATTCTCTACTTGTTTGATTTGGTGCTAATAATATTTTGGGTAAAATTGAAATTAACTTAATTTAAGTAATTATTTAATTTGTTAAAATTGGTTTGGCCTAATTTGGTAATATTGAAAATATGGTGTAGGCAAATTCTAGAAATTGAGTTGAATTAATTTGGTTTAAGTTAAAAATTTATAAGCTGTTCAATTTAATTTCACTTTGAGTTTAGTTTAATTTTAATTTGAAAGAAATTAAAATTTGTAGTTTGTGTTTTGTGTTGAACCATCTTTATTCCGCAACCTAAGATGAAATTGTTTTTGTAAAATCTAACAGTTGGGGGTCATCATTTCCTTACATTTTGCAAGTATAATGAATTTCTAAATGGAAAATGTGTTTAAACCATTTAATGGGATTTTAAGGTTTAAAATTCATATTCTCATATATATAAATTTGTAGTATTTGGATGATGAATGTATAAACAAGTTTAAAGTATATTTTGTTGGGTTTAGACATAGAATAAAGAATAGTAGAAATTTTCGTCTTCAAAGTGTGAGAAAAAAATGTTAAAAAAGTGTGTTAAGTACAAAGTTGCAAGATTACATATGTTGATAAAAGGAAATGGCATTTTCTTATAAAATTAGTTTTTGAGTGTAATTAGATTTTTTTTAATAAAGAAATTAAAGAAAGATCTAGTTTGGAAAAATGATTAGTAATGATGTAGAACAAATGTTAATGGTTAAACGTTGAAAAGTTGGTGTATAACTTAATAAAGTTGTAAAAGATTAACACTTATGAAATTGGAAAGGAAATAACGATATAAAGGTGTTTTTAAGTAAGAATAATATCACTCCAAGATTAAAAAGGTGTTAAGGTGTTAAAACACTGAATAAGTTAGTATGAGTAACTTAATAGTGTTTTGGGAAAAATTAACACTTTTGAAAATGGAGTAAAAGATGAATTTGGAAACAAATGGGTAAAATGATAATTTTACTTAAAGTGTAATATTTCTATGAAATAAAAATATTGAAAAAGGTGTTACACAAATTGGTCCTAAATGAATATAATTTTTGGAATAAAATCAAGGTTTAAGTATGAAGGACATGAGATGATAAATCTCAAATTATAACACAAGTTGGGGTGTAACCCCAGTATTCGGCTTCGGCCGAGTAAAAGGGAAAGGTGGAATAAAGTGAACATTCGTATAATGTTAAAACACATGTAAAGGAACTCGGAAGACATCGCGAAAATTAAGGAGGGCCCGGAGCCCTAGGATGAAGAACTAAAAAAACTAGCAAGAGAATAAGGTGCGCATAGCCGACGGTGTGGATCCCATTGAAGTATGCTATTATTGGAAGATTTCGAGAAAAGGTAAAGGAATAAGTAACATGTCAAGAAATGGGTTGGGTGGTGAAATGTGTTAATACAACCTAACTTGAATGAATTAATAATTGTTCTGGTAAAGGCTAAAATGGACAAGTAATGTGTAAATTGATTAATGTCCACAAGGTAAGGAAAAAGGTAAAGTAAGTGGATAAATGGGTGGTTAAGCAACCTAAGTGGTTCAACCCATAATTTAACACGAGAATGTGTTGTAAAAGATGTCCAAAAGTTTAAGTAAGTATTTTATAACATAGTGTCGCATATGTTGAATGGGTCATTTACAATGAAAATACTTACGTAGATTGATTAAAGTAAAAAGGGTAATTTCGGTAAAGAAATGGCTTTCAAATAAGTCAAGTGAAGTTGTTTCAATATTTAACCGTGTGTGTTAAATAAAGTGATGAATGTCAAAATGAGAATGAGAAAGCCTTTTACAAGATTAAGGTGAATTAATTTGGATAAATAAGGTTTTCAAAAGTAAACTGTTTCACGCATTAAGTATATGTATATGTATATGTATGTTTATATATGTATACAAGGTAGTTGCATGTGCACGTAGGTATCACGTGTTAGAGTATTTTTATGTTGTTCGATTCTATACTGCATTTGTATATTTCTCACTCAGCACTCGCTCACTCTCTCACTTTGTTACGACAGGTTGGAAGCGGTTTCGTATATTGAGAGTGTTATACAGGTAAGTACTTTTTTATATTACGTTAGTAGCTCTGTATGCTTTCCATGGGTCCCACACGTAGTTTAATTTGAAACTAGAATTGCATGCTAAATAAGTGAAATGTTAATTAAAATAAATTTGGACTAGCAAAATTATATAGGTTATTTCATTGCACTTCACACAAATGCTCGGGTCGGACCGGGTTGACTACGGGTAACCCATAAATCCGAGTCGGGGCATTAGAATTCGTATCAAAGTTATAGATTAAAGGTTCTTTTCGAGAGTGATGTGATGAGGTTGGTATTGGATCTTTCGATGTCGGTGTTGGTATTGGTCGGTCATGCTAGTTTGGTAACGATTTAGTTTGTGTCCTTGATGGTAAAGTCAAAGAGGTTAGCACGACAAGTGAGTTAGTGCCAGGTGGCACGCGACCAAGTTAATAGTTATTATTTGCTTCCGTGCTTTTGATTAGATTTGTTAATAATTTACTGGTTTTCGTACAAGCTAATAGCGGTGACACCGTGATTGTTAGTGTGAGGTGCTCATGTTCCAATCCTTGAGGATGTAGAATCTTTTTAAATGTCGATAGAGTGGGATGACGCCCATTAGGTAGGTGGCACGAGTTTCGAATAGTCAAAGTTAGAGGCTGATGGTTAGGGTGTTGTGATACTGATGATTGGTGACTAAAAGGTATATAACCCTTACGTGTGGCGCTTACTGGTAGTTAACGTCGGTTACGTAATTATGCAAATTTGATCCTTGGGGTGATATCATAATTGATGGTAATCCGGTGAACGTATGAATTTGTGTAGGCCAGTTGTGGAAACACCGTGATCCTTGTGTGAGATGTATTATGTCATAACTTTTATGATGAGAGTAGCCTTGGTTGTACCTAAAGTGAGAAGTGTTCATTATGACCTGACTGTAAGGGTTGTATATTTCATGTATGGAGGTTAGATTACCGACTAGCATTCATGAGTATCGATTATGTGGTGAGAACATGTTGGGATCCTTGGTTGAGGATTTTGGTTTAGTGTAGCTTGATTATAATGTAGTATTTAGGGATAGGATCACGTGTGGCGTCTGTGGGGTAGGCCTTAATATTTATGGGAAATACCCGACGTCCCGCATCCTACTAAGATCTATATAGTCGTGTTAACTTGTAGATTAGCACATGGTATGATGTTTACACAGTGAGGTAATTTAGTGTCATGATTGAACATTCATTGAGGATTAGGTGAGGCAAAATTTGAGGTTTATAGGTTGTAGGCGACGTCTTGTACCCTGCCATAATCCTTGGTAGCATTAGTTATGATTTAGTGCATGGATTATGGTCACAACCGTTTGAGTGAAAGATAAGATCATTGTCTAGGTGGGAAGGCTCCATGTAGTGACCGAAGTGATGGCTAAGCACGAGGAAATTTTGGTGTGAGTGTGGTTTAAAGGTGTACTGGAAGGCCCGTAAGACTACTTGTGTGTGGAGTAATTGGTGATAAGATCGAATGTTGTGATGCCTTGGCGTGTTTAATGGTTAAGGTTCACTATAGGAGAAGCTCGTAGACTAGTGTCTTTGTGAGCACTGAATAATCGCAATTTTGAAAGGTTTGTATATTACACCTATAATAATAAAGGTATGAATGAAGAAATCTTGTCAGATCTTGAGAGTGGTTACATGAAATGTGTTTAGTGTCCTTAGGAGGCCAGTTAGACCGGTAGAAATAAGCATCATCTTCCTAGTAATGACAGTGTTGAGGGACGGGTGATGGTCCCATATTGCTAGTCGTATAGTGTACGTACCGGGTATGGCTTCTCGAACCGGCACCGATGGGTGAGTGAAATCCCTAAGGTAATATGATAGCCTATATTATTATAGGCGTGATGTTCGGATGTCATGAAATAAATAGTATTGGTGTTGTGACACTCAGTTTCGAGGTGTATTAGGAAATGTATTCACAATTTCGGTTGGTGTCGCCGGGTGGAGATTTGAAATGGCAACCGAGGTGGGGTAACATCGAAACGTGATTACAATGTCGGCATGTGTCGACGGTCTATGCTAGGGTAGCCTTAGTAATGTAAGGATGAGTTATTGGCACTTCTTGCCAATCCGGGGCAGATTAGGAGAAGTAGTCCTATGTGATATTTACTACCCTTAGAATGCTAATAGCGACGGGTTTGGTCGTCGCGTAAATTATGAGTGGGTAGATTCCGAAAGTAAGTTTGGTGGAAATCTCACGTGGTCAAGAGACACGGTAAGGTGAATTCCTCTCTTGAATTAAGTAATGACCGTGGGAGTTTAGGATTTCGATCAAGATACGATAAGCCAGACCATAACCTAAGCATAGTAGGTTGGTGATGTCGTCATCAGTATACGGACAAGGTCAGTGAAGACAAGGGTGCAAGGTACCCTTCAATCAGAATGGTTCATGTGTTCTAAGGATGTGAAAGGTAAGGCCTTGGTCCCAAGGAGGAAGTCAAATGTTGAATTCCTAAGGGACTACCGACTCGTATATTGCTTTCGTGTTATGAAAATGAATGGTTGTAATTCGATTCGTCATGGCTTGTGACCCAAGCCAGGTTATGTGGGTAGGATTAGTGCTCGATGAGAAATTTGGGAATGAGTGATATGACTTCAAGCATATGGCATAGGTTAGCTTTCGCAAATCATATTCGGACACATATGGGAAAAATTTCTCGGGACCATTGCTGGTTCCTTATGACTCTCGTGTGTCCCTTTCGGTTTCGATAATCGAGGATCGGTATTCTCACCTATGTGGTGACTCGAATTGGTTTCATATCATGGTACGAGGCAGTTGGGCTTGGGAGAGTGCTGTGGGTTGGGTATGGTCAGTGCAACTCAGTAACTAGGTGTGCCCCATTTAAGGTATTCTTGCTAATCCATAAAGTTTTGTATACGGATGGTTGTGCCTTCGGCCACACGATTTCTTACAGAATAGGCTTTTCTTTAGTGGCCTTTTGATTAGACGACACGACAGTCAGTAGCTCTGGATGCAAAGAGTGGGATGATGACTCGAGGATATGGTATAGTTGGAAATTGAGGAAAACTTAGCATACGGTGTTGTTTTGTCACGATGAGTAGATTAGAGCGAGTCTCTAGCGAGTACTCAAAGGTGAGACACCTATGGTAGTGCTAGGTTCATCAGAGGGATGCAACGAAAGGTATAAGTCATGTGCACGATGATGACTTGATAAGAATATTACTCCTTAAAATGAGAGAATAACATAGTATGGTTATTGGCGAGCTCAAGCAAGTTGTATGGTCAAGATTGCCAGAAAAATTTATAGGATGGACGATGTACGATGCTAAGATGGAACTAATTTTGATGACGAATATAACGATTGGTTGTATTACGTTCACATTGGGTGAATTTCAATTGATAGAAAGGATTTGACCGTGGAGGTGCTCGTATGCCTGGGTCCTAGCATAGGCGGTGCTGTGAGTAGAGACTCGAGGTCGATTGTCTGACGTTCATGGTTAGTGAGATGGTGAGCATCAGAGCATGTCGAATGTTAATTGTTTGGTGATAAACCCCGTTTGGAGGCACGTAGGGTGACCTTAGTATTGACAACTTCAATGATTTTCTCTTAGCGAATTTCTATAGCTTAGATTAGAATTTGATGAACCCCGTAAGCTCAAGGATTAACGGATCGAGAATTTCGGGGACGAAATTCTCAAAGGAGGGAAGTTTGTAATACCTTGTCCCAGTAATTCAATTAGATTTTGTATAAGTTGTAATGAGTAAGGTCTGATGAGGATTTATTGGGAATGGTGTGTCAAAAACATTAAAGAGAAATTAGTGAATTAATAGAAGGGTCGTTCTAACAATATTGGCCATTCGTTAGAAGCGAGATTGGTATATCTGCAAAGGTCGCGAGAAGTAAACGACCTTCAAACAAGATCCCACTGTATCATGGTCCCATGTCGCGCAAAGGTTGCATGAATCCAAACTTCAAACGAGGTGGACATATCTCTTGAATGAGATAGGCATGTCATTCGAACGACGTGTCTCAATAATTTTTAATCAGATTGCCCTTGTGCGCTGTCACATTTTTTTCCCTTGATTTGGTGTGTTGTCAAGCCCATATCAGTCCGGATTGGACAAAACAGGATTTTTGTCTTTAAAAGGGTTTTATAAGGCTTGTTTGGGACATTTTTTGGGGAGAAAATTGCAAGAAGAGAGTGAGAGAGAGGGGGGAGAGGGTGGTCTTCCACTATGGGAAGGCTTCTCCTCACCACTCCTCCACCATTCCACCACCACAAAACACCATTCTCTTAATGTATTCCACCATATTTTAACCATATACACCAATTTCCACAATTGTTAAGGTAGAGCTACGAATTTTGGATAAGCTTTGGTGGGTTTTTAAAGAAGATGATGGGAGCTTCCACAGATTTTGAAGTGGGTTTTGCTTGGAAGCTTGGACGGAGCACATTTTTGAGCATTTTTAGATGATGAGTTTGGTAACCCCTTGAGGCCACCTTTGGAGGTGGTGGTTGTTCCTCATATACCAAGATTTCTACCACCATTGGAGCCTTTAGAGGTGAAAAGATCTTACTCTTAGTATTAAGACTCTATTTGCGTTACTTGTAGTCTTGTAGTTGGATTACATGAGTAGGGTGCTTTGATTAAATGATAAAAATCATGTGTAGTAAATAATAAATATTTTTATGGAATAAAAATATTGGTGAAATGTTATTTGTTGGAAATAAATAAGGAATAAATATTTCAAGGTTTTGAAATATTAAAAGCTGGTAATTTACGAAAATGGTGTATTTCTAGAAAGATTGATGTTAAACATTTTATGAAATAAAATGTTTGATGACAAGGATTTATTTTGATAAACATTGGTGAAAAAATGTTTCAAGGTTTCTTGAAAAAAAAATGAAGATTTTATGAAAAAGGGACATTTGTTGAGTTTGAAGAAAATTAAATGTCTTTTATGCCTTGAAAGTATATTTTTGCAATATAATGAATTTCGAAATGAAAAATGTGTTTAAACCATTTAATGGGATTTTAAGGTTTAAAATCCATCTTCTCATACATATAAACTTGTAGCATTTGGATGATAAATGAATCAACAAGTTTAAAGAAGATTTGTTGGGTTTACACGTGGAATAAAGAATGGTAAAAATTATTGTCTTCAAAGTGTGTGGAAAAAGGGTTAAAAGTGTGATAACTACAAAGTTGCAAGACTACATGTGTTGACAAAAAAGAAATGGTATTTTCTTATAAAAGTAGCCTTTGAGTGTAACTAGATTTCTTGAAGAAAGAAAGTAAAGGAATGTCTAGTTTGGAAAAATCGTTAGTAATGGTGTAGAATAAGTGTTAATGGTTAAACATTGAAAAGTTGGTGTATAACTTAATAATGTTGTAAAAGATTAACACTTATTAAATTGGAAAGGAAATAATGAAATAAAGGTGTTTCCAATTAAGAATAACATTACTCCAAGATTAAAAAGGTGTTAAGGTGTTAAAACACTTAAGAAGTTAGTACGGGTAACTTAATGGTGTTTTTGGAAAAAAAATAACACTTTTAGAAATGGAGTAAAAGATGAATTTGGATACAAATGGGTAAAATTATAATTTTACTTAAAGTGGAGCATTTTTATGAAATAAAAATGTTGGAAAAGGTTTTACACAAATTGGTCCTAAATGAAAATGATTTTTGGAATAAAATCAAGGTTAAAGTATGAAGCATATAAAATAGAAAATTTCAAAGTGTAACACAAGTTAGGTTGTAACCCCGGGTTTTGGCTTCGGCCGGGTAAAAAGGAAAGGGGGAATAATGCGGACATTTGTAAAATATTAAAATATATGTAAAGAAACTTAGATGACACCGAAAAATTAAGGAGGGTCCGGAGCCCTGGGGTGAAAGACCCAAAATAACTGACGAGAGTATATGGTGCGCATAGCCGGTGGTGTGGAGGTCGTTGAAGAGTGCGGTTATTGAAAGATTTCGTAAAAAGATAAAGGAATAAGGAACATGTCACGAAAATAGGTTGTGTGACGAAACGTGTTAAAATTACCAACTTGAATGAATTAATAGGTGTCCCGATAAAGTCTTAAATGGACAAGTAAATGTGTAAATTGATTAATGCCCGTAAGGTAAGGAAAAAGGTAAAGTAAGAGGATAAATGGGTGGTTAAGAAACCAAAGTGATTCAACCCATAATCTAACACGAATATGTGTCTTAAAAGGTTTTCAAAAGTTTAAGTAAGTATTTTCTAACACGGTGTCGCATGTATTGAAAGGGTGATTTTCAATGAAAATACCCATGTAGACAGTAACGAAATGGCTTTCGGATAATTCGAGTGAAGTTGTTTCAATATTTAACTGTGTGTGTTAAATAAAGTGATGAATGTCAAAATGAGAATGAGTAAGTCTTTTGCAAGCTTAAGATAAATTAATTTGGATAAATAAGGTTTTCGAAAGTAAACTATTTCATGCATTAAGTATATGTATATGTGAGTTTATATATGTATACGACATAGTTGCATTTGCATGTTGAGAAGGTAAGATCGCTTGAATAGTTTTGATACCAATTTGAGAATGTTGTGTGATATCGATTAAATTTGGGTTTCGCAAATTTTCAATTAAAGCCTTATTTAATTAATTATCAATTTTAGATCCAAATTAATTAAGCCCTAACACATGCATCTGGGTGTGTAAATTATGCTATCACAAATAAACATAAATTTATGACGCACAGATTTCAGGAAAAAATCTCTTTCGGGTAAAACCTTTTATTTCACTATGAAGAGTAAATCGCAGCTTACATACACAATGAAATCTGCAATGAATATTTCGCAGAACACTCACATAGGCCTCAATCTAGAATCAACAATGATTCTACCTCGGCAAATTCAAAATAATCATAGCTCTGTCTTCAGCAAGGAATACTCTCAAGCACTCCCAATGACCACAGTCGTAATCAGACAACACCTCCCTCAAGAGCTACCAAGTCAGGAGTAAAGATATCGTCTCTACCAGAGAAACTTCACAAAAGTTGTATCTTGGGTTCCAAAACAATTCACCAAAGCAATTGGGATGATTTGTGAATTGAAAAATAAAGTAAAAAACCCCTAAATGAGAAGACTAAAATTTTGCAGATTGTAGTTTTTGTAGTTTGAAACTCTTAGGTCTTCTCAAGCAAAACGGACTCAAAAATCAGCTATTTATAAAAAAAAAATATTCGGTGGCTTCGTTCGAATGATAATGGGAGGTCGCTCGAACGACATCAAATGTCGTTCAATCCAGGGATTGCACGACCATATAATGAGGTTAAGAAACTTAAAATAATTGCATGTCGTTAAATAAAACGCATCAAGCGAGCTTCAAAAGAGGTATCGTGCGATATGCTCTGTCGCTAGAAGCAGTCGTTTGAATGACTTGTTGTCGTTTGAACAACATTGACATGTTGTTTGAACGACATCAGCAAAAAAATATTTTCTTTTAAAACTCTACCTACAGGACTTAAAAAATTATTTTGACCAAAAAAGACGCGTCAAATGTTAGAAACATTTTAGAAAAATTATTCCAACACTTTAAATGAACCATTAAGGGACTTAAACACAACCTTACCAAAATCTATCTCATATAGGCTTATTTGTTGAAGAATGTTGATATTCGGATCCGTATTGATGCATGTATGATCTTTAACTTTTCTTCGACGGTTGTAGAGGTATACGACGTACTCTAATGTAAACGGACTATGTCTTTACAAATCTCCCCATATGTTTATGTTGTTACAAAATAAAAACATCTGAATTATCAAATCAAATGTCCTATGAAAATCTAATACCCTCCCATGAACCCAAAAGTGAAAAGGTACTAAAATTGTAAGTCTTCAAACTTTATTAAAAAAATTCAACTTGAAAACTCCATCTCTTTATTTTTCTTTGTCATCATCAGGGTGTGCAAAATAATGATCATCAATTTTGTACATACACACATGAAACAAGAAACAAATACCTTCGGGACGTATCGAGTTTGAAATGAGATAAACATAAATCAAAACAAATATCAAATCTCAAATCTCAAATCTCCCCCATAATTGAAACTACCCCGTTAAATTATTATTCATTCTCCCCCTTTTATTTATTTGAAATAGACACAGAAAATAATAAACAAATAAGCATGGAGTGTCACGACAAGCAAATAAAATCAACTACGGTCATCCAAGGATAAACTTGAAAGCATTCACCAACTATTTTTTATTTTTCAAAATTTTCAAGCAAAAATAATTTACAAAAATAATACATTATGAATTTTCACTAAGATAACCAAATCGTGGATACGGAATGAATGGGTGTGACCTAGTTCGATAGAAAAATCAATGCAATCAAACATAACATATGTGCACGATGAATATGGATACTCCAACGAATGAACTCAAAATAGTCCTTAGGTGTCAAAATGTGCATTTATATGACATTGACTCTATCTAATCGGCCCATCAAAGTCTACAACGATTTTCACACCAATAACGTCAAAAACTATGTAATGATTTTTCAAGACTTTGTCACGACGTGCAAACCCGTTGATTTATTTCATCCGAACACCCTCATAAATAATAATGCATTTATTTTTCTAATGACGTAACCTAATACCTAATGGCCCCTTTTGGCATATATATATATATATATATATATATACTTCTTTTAAATTTTTTCGGGCCCTTTTCATACTCTTTGGACCTTAGATACTTTTTACAATGTCACATTTTTTAGCTCCGATTTAAACGGTGCGTTAATCGAAAGGGATATGTGAACCTTTCGTAGCCCTTCTCTGTTTTCTCAATATTTTAAACAAAGTCCTCACGGCCAATGGTTCTTACATGTACTACTTTCATTCTCAAGTTTTATCTCATTTTGTTCATTTTAAATACAAGATTGAGATGGAAACACTTCGACCAACATGTAATAGACAAATACAATAATCAAACAAATTTGTGCAAGTGTGCATTAAAGGAGACTAAGAGTCAAACATGTAGTTATTTATCTCAAATTACATCTTAATGACTCTAAACATTATAAAGAACACACATGAAATGATGACACATATCAAAACACTATCAAATAGTCACATGGAAATGGGCAGTGGCGGACCCAGGATTTTTGATTCGTGGGTGCGAGAATTTTTTACAAATGCCGGGGGTTCAGGGGTAGGAGCCCCTGTCGCGAATTTTTTTGAGTTAGTTTTAATCGTTTTGCAATTATTAACCTTAAAAATCTTGTTTTTAATATTCACCAATTGTTTACCCTAATGTAATAAACCAACATTTTTTAACAACCAAACAAACCAATATTTCTAACAACCCAACAATTAATAGCCCTACTTTACAAGCAATATATATTAATCCAACAATTAAATATAACAAAGGGCAAACAATATATTCACCAATAAGCAACAGATATTTTAATCCCATTAACAAAACATAATATTAAATCAACAAAGTTTGACAAACAAAATTTCAGCAAATTAGGCTAATATTATTCAACAATTAGTTTAGTATATAGTATTAATTCAACAATATAGGCTAACATTATTCAGCAATTAATATTTCATTTCACAAAACATTAAAACATTAATTAAAATATCCATTCCATACAAAAAAAGAAGAAAATAAACTAAAAAAAATTATAAATCTTACACAAATTATAAATCGGGGCAAAGTTGAAACTCCATGTTATTGTGTAACCAAACTCAGCATTATGTTAATGAAGTTTAAGTCAGTGCAACAAACTAGAACTAATCTTTAGTGGGACTCAATTTGGTTTGAAGTTGAAGACGATTAGTCACCATCAACACTGACAACCGATGAAGAAAACATCAAAATTAAAAGATGGAATAAAAATCAAGCAAAAAATTAAATGGGTAAAAATCCTAACCTCAAGTACAAAATGATGACAAATAGATGTCTGAGTCGGAGGGAGAGACCTCTTCCAAGAGAGAGAGAGAGAGAGCGATGATGCAAAAAGGAAAGAAATTAGGTTTCGTGAGAGCATCGTGTTTTGTTAAATTTTCAGAAGTGTATTTACACTATCGCCCCCACAATTTGAAAATCTTTCACATAGATCAATTATCTTTTTTTACACTATAGGAAGCAAAAAAATTCGAAAAATTGGTGGGTGCGACCGCACCCCCTCAGGATGGGGTGGGTCCACCCCCGGATATGGAATGATGTTGTGACTTGGTTCAAAATACAAAAGATTTTTTTATTTTTTTCCCAAAAAATTATCAAAATGAAATCTTTTTGGCTTTTTCATTTTTTCTAAAAAAATAATAAATTTTTTTGTATTTTTACAAAAACAAAAATCTTTTCGGTTTTTCGAAAAATATATCAAAAATGGAAAATATAAATAGAAAAGTGCTACACACTAGCAATAGGCATAAAATATCATCTTGAAAATCATCATATGTTAGCAAACAAGTCTAAACATCAACCGTTAGGTGCGGTTGAGTTTTCCAAAGGTGATGACATCCTATGAAAAACAACCATCAAGTCATGTGAATTTTGACCAAAAACTTTACTTGCTCCCTAATATGTGTAAACTTTCTCGTGTATTATCCGAAAGCATCATGCGAACGTGCATGTGTCGTAGCTTGACATATCAAAAGTTTGTGCGACACATTACCCAGCTTAAAACAAAATTGCCTAAGGTGTCCTCTCTTCTTGTAATGGGTGCAAGCATACACGAGAATAGGTACACATTTCCCAAAACGTCTAGGATGCACTCTCCTATCGGGTAATGGACACCTAGGTGTGTTGGGTTGAGAGCCATGTGGATCAATCACAAACTCGAGAACCCGCTCGGGTGCAACATGGAAAGTAGACGCACCGTCATGACCTATTCTTAGTCTTTCAATATTACCCAAAGAGGGACCCAGGAGCATCTTTCCTACCTTCTTAGATGTGTTCTCTATAGTGACCTTTACCTCCCGAGCACGTTCAAGATCTCTTTCTAGTTATAACACACGGGCTTCAAGTTCACTATTTTCCCAACCTACGACGATCAACTGATCACTCAAAGTAACCTTTACCTTCTCGAGTTGACTCGTCGATGCCTAAAATTACCTCAAAATCTCTAACTATATCTCGTAACCTAACACCCTAAGACCTAACTCCTTATTCAACTTCTTCATCTTTAAGGTCTCGGCATATAAATCTCTAAACGAAATTTGGAGCTCACGTTCACCTTCACTAGCGCACTCACACTCACACTCGGTAAGAAACACTCAAATCATTATCGAGGCTCTCACGTGCAAAAGTATCCTCATCATCATGGGACAAACTAGGTGTGCTTACGTGACTAGATAAAAAGGCGACACACATACTATGTAAAGACTCATCCCCGAAATCCGTCATCTTTTCCTCACTATCACTAAGAGTGGTTAGCATGACAATCTGCATGCCCTTTCTCTTTAGCCTAGTGGGACACTCAAACGCCTTAAGCCCCTTTCCCTTACATTCAAAACATCTCTCCTCTTCCTCTTTATCATTCTCTTTCTCTTTCTTACCGCTCTCACTGGCCTTTTCTTTCTTTTTCTTTTTCTCAAAAAATATTTTATTGGAAGAAGTTTCTTTGGAAAATTTGAGAAAATTTTAAAAATATATAGTAAGAATGGCCACATCATCAAAATCAAATTTGCCCTCAGACTTAGACTCATAAAATTTCACTCTCTTTTTCTTCTCTCTCTTGGACACATCATCACTCTGCCTAGACTAGGCTCTACGTATTATCCCTCTATCCTTAGGCTTGACAATGTCAGCAAACATGTCAATTTCATATGTCTGGAGGTCTCATACCAGTTCTTCTAAGTTAAGATTGCTCAAATTTCTTAGGAATTCAATACATTTACTTTTAGGATAAAACGTTTAGGCAATGATCTCAAAATCTTTTTAACCACTCGTGCATCAGGAATGTGCTCACCAGAATGAAACTAGTGTTGACAATATCAGGCAAACGTGCATAAAACTCATTAAAACACTCATATTCAATCATGGTAATCGTTTCAAATTGATTAGTTAAATTTTGCAATTTAGACTCTTTTACTACAGTCGTGCCTTCATGGGTAAGTTGTAAAACATTCCATGCTTCTTTTGACGTGGTGCATGACATGATACATCAGAACTCGTCACGGGTGACGAATCCAAAAATTGTACTTAGCCCACGACAATTTAAAATTCTCCTTTTAAATCATCCCCAGTCCAATCAATCACAGGTTTAAGATTAATGGCATTTTTAACGATGACAGTGGGAGGAGTCCACCCTCTTTCACAAACATCCCAAACACGCTCATGGATGGCCTTTAAATGAGATTTCATACGGGATTTTTAATAGGCATAATTAGTCCAGTCAAAAACTGGCAACATATTATATAAGTTTTCATTTGGAAACATTGCAAAAAAATTCAAAATTAGATTTAAAAAAAAATCAATATCACAAAAATTTTGCGGAAAAGAAGGAACACTCGATAAATTAGAGAAACTTGCTCTGATACCAATTTGAGAAGGTAAGATAGCTTGAAAAGCTCTGATACCAATTTCAGAATGTTGTGTGATATTAATTAATTATGGGTTCGCAAATTTCAATTAAAGCCTTATTTTATTAATTGTCAATTTTAGATCCAAACTAATTAAACCCTAACACATGCATCTAGGTGTGTAATTATGCCATCACAAATAAACATAAATTGCTGACACACAGATTTTCGAAAAAAATTCCTTTCGGGTAAAACCTTTTATTTCACTATGAAGAGTAAATTACAACTTACATACACAATTAAATCTGCAATGAATATTTCGTAGAACACTCACATAGGCCTCAACCTAGAATCAACAATTAATCTACCTCAGCAAATACACAAGAACCGCAACTCTGTCTTCAGCAAGTAATAACCTCAAGCACTCCCAATGATCGCAGTCGTAATCAGCCAGCACCTCCCTCAAGAGCTACCAAGTCAACATTAGAGATATCGTCTCTACGAGAGAAACTTCACTGAAGTTGTATCTTGGATTCCAAAATAATTCACTAAAGCAGTTGGGATGATTTGTGAATTGAAAAACAAATTTAAAAACCCCTAAATGAGAAGGCAAAAATTATGCAGATTGCAGTTTTCGTAGTTTGAAACTCTTAGGTCTTCTCAAGCAAAAATGTTTCAAAAATCAGCTATTTATAGAAAAATTGAGCCGACGGCTTCGTTCAAATGACAAAGGGAGGCGTTCAATCCAGGGATCACGCGACCATCTAACGAGGTTAAAAAACTTAAAACAGTAGCACGTCGTTATATGAAACTCATCAAGCGACTTTCAATTGAGGTATCACGCGAGATGCTCTGTCGCTTGAAGCAGTCATTTAAACGACTTGCTCCTGTCATTTGAACGACATCATTTTCTTTTAAAACTCTGCTTTTGACGAAAAAAGACACCTCAGATGTTTAAAAATATTTTAGAAAAATTATCACAACACTTTAAATGAACCATTAAGGGACTTAAAGACAACCTTACTAAAATTTATCTCGCAAAGACTGGTTTGTTAAACAATGTTGATATTCGAATCCGTTTTGATGCATGTATGATCTTGAATTTTTCGTCAACGGTTATAGCGGTATACGACATACTCTGATGTAAACGGATTATGTAAAATATGTCCTTACACACATAGGTATAGTGTATTAGAGTCTTCTTTATGTCGTTCCATTTTATATTGCATTTGTATATTTTCCACTAGGCATTGGCTCACTCCCTCGCTTTGTTACGATAGGTTGGGAGCGGTTTCGTAGTTTGAGAGCGTTATATAGGTATGTACTTTCTTTTATATTACGTTAGTAGCTTTGTAAGCTTGGACTTCTGGATACTCCCCATGGGCCCCTCACGTAGTTTAATTTGAAATTGGAATCACGTGCTAAATAAGTGAAATGTTAATTAAAATAAAACTGGGTTAGCAACATTTTATAGGTTGTTTCACTGCACTTCACACCTAACACCCGAGTTGGACAGGGTTGACTACGGGTAACCCATAAATCCAGGTCGAGGTGTTACAACTTTTCTTTTAAAATATCGAATACGTAGGAACATATATTTTATAGGTTGATTATGATTCATGTTGCCCACTCGGTTTCGAGATGTTCCCGAGAAGAAAGAGCTCGCGAGAAAGCTCGTTAGTGCAAACTGTAAAAAGTCTCGATCCGCATATCAACATATTAATTTAAGCGAAATTGAGTTAGAGTTAGATTCATCTTATAGTGAGAAATCTATGGGTATTTTGTACAAGAGAGTTCATAAGTTGCTCTTTAATGAGATGCCTTTAGTATGTGTTCAATGGAACCACCATGATAAGGAAGATTCCATGTGGGAATGCGGGAATTTAATGAGACAACGATACCCACACTTATTTTAAGGCAGGTATGCATTTTATTCATGAATTCTTAGAACTCTATTATTATTTTTACTGGGGAAGATAACCCATTTTTGTTAAATATTAAAATAAGGAAAAAAATAAAATGAATAATTAATTGGATAATATAATTGGAAGATGGATTAATTTTCGATTAGAGAAATTGTGATGTGATTAAATTTTTTTGTTTGGGCCTAAATATGTTATGTTATAATAGGCTAACACATATGGAACTTGGAATAATTAAATTCGGCTAATTAGTTAAATGGTTGATTTGAAATATGGATTAGACCTAAGGTTAATAAAGTCTTTTGTTGGTTACTTGAGGACTAAGTGCAGGGTAAGCTAAGACTCGCAAGTGATGAAATTAGTTGAATTTAGCTAATTAATAAAAATGATTTTTGGGTAATTAAAATAAAGGAAAAGAAAGAAAAGGAAAAAGCACCAACTGCGGGTGGCCGATTGGTTGGTTAATTAAAGGGGAATTAGTGCCAGTTTTCACTTTTTTTACCTCAAACTATTCACCTCAAAAACCCTAACCTTCCAATACTCTCAACGAGAAAACCCCAATAAACATAAAGACACTAAACCTCCATTTATATCCAAGAATTAAGATCAATAATAAAAGAATAATTATTTAAGAAAGAAAGAAAAAAGAAAATTATAATTTTAACATAGTTCAAGGAAGGAACATCACCATCATATCTACATGCCATCAATTTTAGAAAAGACAAGATAAAATCTACTTTTCCCCTTTCATGTGTATAACTATTAATTCATACTTAAACCTTAATTCAACATGTAAAAGAAATTAGAGAAAATTAGGGTTTCACATGTTATATTGCTTATATAAGAAATACTTTAAATTGCGAATTTTCATATAGCACCTTATATATCAATTTCGTATGAATTTAATTAATCACGAATTTTGTATGTTAATCTATCTCTACTCGTATATATTACATTGTAATTATAATGTAATTGTACTTATGATGAAAATTACATACAAGTTAACATAATAGCGTGTTTAACCTATCTCACTGTTATACATTGGATTATACTCAATTTGAAATTGATGTTAAACATTAATAAGTCCTCTCGTATAGCGAATTTGATCATTTTATAATCAACCCCTCGCAGGTTCTTGACTAATTCATATGGTAATATTGGATGAAAAAACTTAAGGTATTGGAATTAATTATATGGACATAATTTAATAGTAGTTAGTATATTAAATTGAATTCGGAGTTTGATTCATGATTATTAGAAGAAAAATAGTTATGTTAGTCTTCATATGATGTTCTTCCTTTTTCATGAACTAGTAATCAAACAAAAATGTTAGATTGAAATGTTGAATGCTTGGATTAAACTACCCAAACATAATGTTATGTAATATTATCATCTTGGAAATGTTTTAATGACATAAGAGAAAGTAATAAATTTTAATGTGTAAATATATTGAAATAAAATAAACGAATTTCAAATATGTATTACTTATCCTATTAGGTTAAAAGTACAAATAAAATCGAGGATGGATAATTGAGATTTAGGCATATCTCCATAAGAGGCCATGATTTATGTGATTTTGTAGAGTCGTTAGATTATGGTTGATTTGGCCCGTGCCTGGTAAAAATGACGTGCATTTGCACTAGTGACATCATTACTTAGTCGAGTAATAGTTGCGGTTGATTTAGTTTGTTCCTGATAAAAATGATAGACTTACATGCTAGTGATCCCATAGTTAGTCAAGTGATAGTCACGTGTTATTATATGGTGTATTAATGACCCCGTTGTTTAGTTGGGGGCTAGTCCCTATAGATGCTTTGTTTTTATAATGGCCTCCATAGTTAATGGAGTGATACATCGAGTTGATTATTTTGGAGGTATCATGAGTTGGTTATTTGGGTAGGCTAGTGATCTCTTGATTAGTGGGAGCTAATATGTTTCTAAAAGACTTTATAATGGAAACTAATACCAGTAACGGTAAGGTGAGGTATCACTTTATAAATAGAAACTCGTGGATTTATTATCTCTATAAATGATGGTAAGCTTTATTATTGGGTTGCGAAGATTTTTATCTTAGGGTGGGCGGGCTTGTCCCGTCGCGTTATTTCTAGGTACTCGAGTTGCTCTTCAGACTTAGTTTTCTCTCTTATGAGCATCGAATCATCATCCGAGTCACCACCAGATTCAGAGATGTAGGTGTTGGACTATATCTATGACTTTTGTTTTAAGTGATGTGAGGTTATTTAAACTGTCGCATTAGACATATGTATTAAATTATTATTATATTGATGGTTTTGAGACCTTAGATATTCGCATGTATCCAAGAAGTATTGTTCATAGTTTTTGGTGATGTTAGGCCTTATTATCTATTAAGCCTAGTTGTTGGTTGTGATTGATTCCATTTTACCTTTATTTATATTGAGGATATTCATGTCTCACTCTATCTTTGTTTATCATTATCCTTGATTTCCCTTTCATGTTAAGAATCGTATTTAATGGATTTAACAACCAATATAATTTAATAATTAGACTTAATGAAACTAAATATTAAAATACACGAGGTGTCACAGTAGGTATTATGTACGTTGAGAGTGATGTATAAAACTATTGAGCATGAAGCAAAATGGGGAATTATATTAACGTGACATATGATAAAGAGCTACTGTACGGCTGGGATAAGATATGTGATTATATGAGTAAAATGGAGCACGTGAATATATACAAGTGAAGTGAAACATGAAAATATGTATAAATGGAGGTGAAATGTGTGAATATGTACAAGTGGAGTAAAACATGTGATAAAAAGTGGGATGTACATGTGATAAAGAGATAAGTATGTACATGAGGTAGAGAGACATATATGTGGGTGACATAGTAGGAGCATGGCTTATAAAACATGTGAGTATATACATGAGAAAAATATATAAGTAAAATTTATATGTGAGAAGATATACATGATTAAGGGTGAAAAGTAGCGTGTGTCAAACACCGATCATTGTTTTCTATTCACCTCCTTAATACAAAAACCTAAACTTATTACTACACTCTTTTAAGGGAGTATAGCGGCCAAGTCCGAGTATCAAAAATCCATAGAGACGAGTCGCTAGAATTTAATTGATTTATTACTCCTAAAATAAAAGTGTATTTTTAACAAAAAGAAAAGATAAAAAAGAGAAAAGATTATTCTAGGCGTGAGTGTATTTAAACTAAATTAACAAAATGAATAAAAACTATAGGTTGCGTCAAATATCCCTCACCCCGAGTTAATTAGTATAAAATGGTTACACGGGTTCACGAGTTATTAAGATTGCGTCTCGTTTTGTCAATTAGTTAAATCAAGGGTTGTCAGACCCCTAAATTCGCATAAAGCCCTACTAAGATTTTGGCATCAACAAATACCCTGAAAATTACGCACCCAATGTAGTAAATACGGGGCATACGTGATATACACCGTTAAATCTCCTAGGTGTAATAACAAGGACAACCCACGCGAAATAAAACCGTGAGACTCCATCACCAAAGCAAAGCAACCCGTCAACCCTAGGTGAGTTCAATCCGACACAACCTAGACTAAATTAGCCGCTACACATATTTAACAATATTAATTAAACTAACTAATTAATTAAAATAACACTAAATAAATTAACTAGGCATGGAAATTAATGGAAAAGCATGAAAATAAATGGACAAAGCATAAATAAGAGGAAGATGATAATGAATAGTGTCCACTTACATTAGTGGATGTCAAACCACCAAGAAAATGGTGGATAGGGGTGGTCTCCACAATAAGCCCCAAAATTATCTCTAACCTAGGTCTAAAATAAGATAAGGGAAAAAAACTAAGATATTATGTCGTGTCTTACAAAAATAACAAAAGTTGTTTTTTATAGTAAGTTGGGAAAAGGAAAGAAAGAAAAAAAATAAGAAAAGAAAAATGGGTTTAAGTTACATTTAATGAATAAAAGAAAAATAAAAAACAAAAAGAAAGGAGAAAGAAAAAATCTCAGCAACAGCAAATGCAGGGGGGCGATCGACCGGAACCTCAGGCCGGTAGATCGCGGTGAACAGGGGAGAGGCTACTGTCTTCGTCGTAGTGCAAAAAATCAAAACCCGATCGACCGCATGGAAGTGGGCGGTCGACCGGCAGCTGCTTATACCACCAAAGCAGCTAAATCATGGTTGCGATATTAGCCAAAAACCAAGACCCAATTGGGTCGTCCACTTGCGGCTGCGGGATAAAATGCCCAAGGCCGAAACCACTGCTACTTGGATTTATGCTCAAGACCCACATGTCATGCTAGAACCCAAGCCAAAATCGAGAACAAAATATCCATGCAAAAGACCCATTTCCATGCCCCGAAACCTCCATTTATGGTCAAAGAGATGAAACCCAAGCTCCGAAAATGGCCAAAGAGACCTATTTGCATGTGTGGACCAAAATCGAGCTCCAATTTCGGATAAAAGTCCTCAATTTGGGACGAACCCAAAACCCGAGCAAAATCCGAGCATGGAACCAAAATCGCCATCTTCAAAGTGGTTTTGCTGCAAAAAATGATTAAGGGACACAATGGGAATTTATGAAATTGTTAATGAAAGAGAAAAGGGACATGGAGGTCATTAATAAAATTGTTATTTTTCTTATAATTCTTTTCCGATTAAAGGTCCGTATTTCCTTCGTTCGGACTTCGATTCACGTACCGTTCATGGCCACGCAGAGCTTGGCCCGAGGGGTAACCTTCTGTGAATGCTTCGGGCAAAAATCCCGAAGTGTAAAATTACAAAAATGCCACTGAACGTGCAAATCGCGACAGAACTTTATCGGAACGCGCCCAAACTTCATACTAAGAACTTTAATACCTATCAAAAGCTCAATTATACCTCAAATAAGATGTTAGACTATAAAATGGATGTTGTTTGATTACCGAGCATAATTATGGGCATTAAAGTACCCGAGGGGGCTAAAATGCACAAGTTAAAAGGGTATAAAGTGCAATATTCGATACGAATCACACCCCCTAACTTGCAAACTGCTAGTCCCTAGTAATGAAATTCAAAGCAAGAAGAACTATAAGAAAGCCACAAAACAGGAGATATTTACAAAAGCGATAAAATAGATAATAAAGATAAGGCCAATTTCGCGAGCGAACGATTGCATTTAGCGTATGCAATAAGCCATTAAACCCCTAGGTTACCCTAGTGGACGAGTGTCATCTCATGAGGATTTTCAGGGATGAAACCCACAAACATAATATGGTTTCCTCAAAATAATGCCTAATCACATGCGACAAACCCAATAATACGAAAAAGATTTCATACACGTTATTAGCACAGTGAATGAATTCACACAACAATCCATATTATTGACATTATAGAATGCACTTCATAGAATTGAAACTTTAGAATGTGGGAGGGGAGCGAGCACATGCGAAATGTGATTTGGCAAAAACTTAAATAAATCGGATATTAAATATTAAAGCAAGCATATATTCAATCCTCACGGGCATTACACTCGTCAAGTGAGTTCACTCGAAATAGGGAGTTAACACACGGAACATGCGGGCATAAAGAGTAAATGTAAATGGAAACTAGAACGCATACATGTCACAAATGAATAACGTTATATGTAAAATGAAAAATTATAATCTCAATGAAAGATACCGCTCATTAAAGGAGGCGAAATGCATTTTCAAAAATTATCAAACTACTTCAACTTCTAAATTAAATTCACCTTAAGTTCAGATAGGACTTTATAGGGTTGTAATGTAGGTTAGGCCAGGGTACTAAACGAAGGATATGTATACGGATTCAAAGTGTTCGGGGATGAAAACTCGGGATAATGGTAAGAATGTGGGCAATAACGAAAATGGAAAACAAGTTCCCTAATCAAGCATTAAATATGACAATGGAGAGTAACAAGAATGATTGAACTCTATGTACAACATATACAAACTTTCTATTTTCTTTTCTTTTCTTATTTTTCTCACCTTTTGTTTTGTTTTGTTTTGTTTTCTACTTTCTCTTTTTCTCTCTTTTTAACTTCTTTCTTTTCTTTTCTCACTCTTTTCATATGCTCAAATTGCAACCACGAGATAATAATATCATTCAATCCCAAGTAACATTCCAAACAAAGGTATGTAAGGTAATAAGTATGGTTTAAAACTCCAATGTGGAGTTGGTTATGCGATTTTGGGTAATGAAACGAAAGGTTATAGTTAGGCTCAGAGGCGTTGACGAGGGTAAACATATAAGGTGACGTCAAGGCTAATATGGGTGATATAACAAAGATGGCCTATGATCATTTCCTAAAGTTTACGCAATTCTCGAGTCAAAACAAACTTTGAAAACCATGCTCAAGTAATACATTTCAAGAAAGAACTCAATTAATGAATGATCAAATGAAAGAATATTATATAACACTCACAAACGGCGAAAGGTACAAAGCTTACTCGATGTAAGTATATACAATGTAACAACAGATTACCGAGTTATAAAAATATTAAACCAAATCAATAAAGCAAGAAAAGCACATGTGGTCCTGGGATTAAAGTTTAATTCATGAAGTTATTCATAATATCAATGATTGAGGACTAAAGTCTAATAACTTCTAAAATCAAGAACATGCATCATTGAGTTGTCTATTGGATCGGACAATTATTAGAATTTATCATCGAAAACAAAGACAAAATGCCCAAAAAAGGAGAAAAAAGAAAGAAAATCTTTTCGAAAATTTTAATTTTTTCTAAGAAAGGCATACTTAGGAATAACATGTAATAAAATCATGGAAACTAATAATGAATGGATAGAATATCCCACACCCCTAACTTAAATTCTGACATTATCCTGAATGTAAATTAAGAACCAAGTTAAAGAGAGGAAAAGAGCGATATTACCCAAAATGGAGCGATCTCGTAAAAGTAAAAGTCCAATGATTCTACAAAACATGTTAGTACCAAAGCATAATAAAAATAAATAACAAAAAACTTAACTAATGACACTGGACTATAAGTAAGAATAAAGAAAAAATAAGAAAAATAAAAACTAACTATTTACAACCTACAATTTAGACTACACACTAGAAGTTGAAATTTTTGAGGGTCCACCCAAAATACGATTTGACTTTGAAAGATCCACGGGGGACCCTCCCTTTCATGCATGCCTCCCGAAAAATAAGAATTTCGTTTGAACAACGGAAGGCATGTGTAAGGCGTAAGAAATGAACCATCCCCAATTAAAAATTTTGGCGGGAGGATGGGGGATTTGGATAAGACGGGTGATAAATACACATCGGGGCCAAGAAAAAATGAATCATCTCCAAAGTATTTTGAAATTGGAATGGGAGGGGGCGCACAAGGAGGCAAAGATGCCTTCATGGAAAGCAACTCAAGAAAGTACTACTCATCGGTGAAAGGGTTGAACATTTTAAAGTTTGGTACTGATTCATCGGCTACTTATAACGGTGTGATAACGGAGAATGAAAAGGGGGAGGAAAGAAATTCAAACTCAAGAGATGAGTTATCATCACTCAAAGTTGGAATTTCGAAGGAGATAGGATCATTTTCAATGAAACTTTTTTCTTTGGGATTCAAAAACGAAATTATTTCATTGCAAATGGATGTTACGTCCATTTCATCCTCACTTTCATTATCTATTAAAACATGGGCCAAGTCAAGAATGGTTTGTTCCAAAGTAGGCAAAAAAATCCTCATTTGGTTCAAAACATTCCTCGACTTCAAAGGGTTCGGAAGAAAAATCATCGTCGAATTCAAATAATAAATCCAATTCATGTTCCCACAAACGATTTTCTTCCCGATAATGGTCTTCATACCTCTCATTCTCAAGCATGAGAAAACCCTCACCGAAAGTCATAGGTCGGGGTGTGGATTCTTGGAAATGAGAAGTTTGAAAATTATTATCGGAATTATACTCAAACTCATTATTATAAGAATTTTGAAACCTATTGCAATTTGTTTCAAAATTCATATTATAAGGAATTAGAGGCCCAAAATCATTATCATCCTCCTCAAAATACACGCACTCCAAAGCTTGACTTTTGTAATACTCACCCCAAGTCATTTTTGAATTTGTAATTTTTTGTGACTCTAAGTATTAACCAAAAGTCATAGGTTTACGGGGATTTTGAGAATTATCATAATGATTATGAAAAGGATTGGAATAAGACATGCTTACCCCAATGATGGCTCGAAGTGGGGAAATCCACAAAGTGATATGCACGCGAAAAATCCAGGTCGTACTTGGCGCTCAAATGTAGAAGTCCTACAAAAATGTTAGGCAAAAAATACAAATTGAAAAAAAATACTACGAAATACTAAATCAAATAAGTTCTAAAACATCAAGTCGCCGACAACGGCGCCATTTTGATTAAGAAAGTTATCGGGATCAAAGCACTAAATCAATTAAGATTCAAAGCAAATCATCCCCGGCAACGGCGTCATTTTGATTAAGCAAATTGTCGGGATCAAAGCAATAAATCAATTAAGATTCAAAGAAAATCATCCCCGGCAACGGCGCCATTTTGATTAAGATTCAAAGCAAATCTTGGCAATAGCAAATGTAGGGGATCGATTGACCGGGGCCTCAGGCCGGTCGATTGCGGTGAACATGGGAGAGGCTAATGTCTCGTCGTAGTGCAAAAAATCAAAACCCGATCGACCGCGTGGAACTGTCCGGTCGATCGGTAGCTACTTAGACCACCAAAGCTGATAAATCATGGTTGCGATATTAGTAAAAAACCAAGACCCAATTGGGTCGGCCACTTGCTGCTGCGGCGTAAAATTCCCAAGGCCGAAACCACTGCTACTTTGATTTATGCTCAAGATCCACATGCCATGCTAGAACCCAAGACAAAATCGAGAACCAAATCTCCATGAAAAAGGCCCATTTCCATGTCCCAAAACCACCATTAATGGCTAAAGAGACCCAAGCTCCAAAAATGGCCAAAGAGACCCATTTGTTCATGTGGACAAAGATCGAAATCCAATTTCGGATAAAAGTCCTCAATTTGGGACAAACCCAAAACCTGAGCATGGAACCAAAATCTCCATCTTCAAAGTGGGTTTGCTGCAAAAAACTATTTAGGGACACAAGGGGAGTTTATGAAATTGTTAATGAAAGAGAAAAGGGACACGGAGGTCATTAATGAAATTGTTATTTTTCTTATAGTTCTTCTCCGATTAAAGGTCTGTGTTTTCTTCGTTTGGACTTCGATTCGCGCACCATTCCTGGACACGTGAATATTGTCCTGAGGGCTACAACTTCAGTGAATGATTCGAGCAAAAATCCCGATGTGTGAAATTAAGAAAATGCCCCTCAACGTGCGAATCGTGACGGAATTTTATCGGAACGCACCCAAACCTCATACTAACCACTTTTATACCTATAAAAAGTCAATTATACCTCAAATAAGATGTTAGCATATAAAACGGAGGTTGTTTGATCACCGAGCATAATTATAGACATTAAAGTACCCGAGGGAGCTAAAATGCACAAGTTAAAAGGGTATGAAGTGCAATATTCAATACACGCATATGTAAAAGATATGATGTAGGATAAGAAAAACAAACCCCATGTAAATAGATTATAGTCCTCTAAAATTATCTAGTGGAGTCGCCATTGTGGACATCCTGACCTATCCTTCTCGTCGTGCGCACTCATTTGGCGACGATACTCCCACGTATGTATGGTGTAAAAGGGGACATAAACGGTCATTATTAGCAAAGTGAGGTGTGTAGAAATCAAATTTTCCAAGATATTTTACTTTGAATAAGACAAAGAAGGAACGACCTTCAAGGAGATAGCTAAAAGACATATAGTGCATGATGTACTGTATGAGATATGGGATCGAATACTATATTATGGAGTTGGAGGGTGTTAGGCACACACTCCTCCCATTCGATCTCTCATGACTCAACAAAATTTTCTCTTGATCATAAATACATGAATCTTTGAATATATGGAAAATTCATCATGGGTGCAAAATGAACAAAGTGACTAAATGCATGTATATGCAAGTGTGTGTATGTTTGTGTGTGTGAGAAAAATGAGCGGAGTCATCATATCCACATCATGGGATGGATATGAATGAATACTCCTCATGAAATAAAATGTGAGCGGGACCCCGAAATCATAATCTTATTATGGAAACAGTGAGCACGTGTATATGAGTTCGATAAAAAAGGGAAAGATTGAGTACATGTATACGGGTTCCTAAAAAAGATATTAAACTAACTAAAGATGAATAATATATAAACGGAAATATATAAAATTACTAAATATCTGAGCGACGCCCCGAAATTATAATCTCACTGTGGGAAAGTGACTGCATGTGTATGGGTATGTTAAAGGGATAATAGATGTAAAAAAACTAATTAAATGAGTAAAACCTATTAATTTCATGAGTGAGATGATAATGTATGGAAATAGGCTAAATGAAATTAAGAAATATGAACTTGAATCCAAAAATATCTTTGAAATGCCTACATAGCCAAAAATGGCTTCAGAGTCCACTTAACTCGCATAAGGAACAAGATTGGAATCTAACCCATAATTCGAAACTAGTGTGTCAATTTTGATTTACGAAAGGAAGTGAATGTGATTCCCCATAAAGTTCATAAATAGATTGATCAGTTCTAATATAAAAATCACGGGAGTAAGCACACAAGTAATTAAATTCTAAGCATGAACATGATAAAAAAAAACTAAAAGTAAATACAATGTTGAATAATAAATAGAGGATTAATTAAAAACATCTTTGATACCATAAAATTAAAATAGATTTAAACTCCAACTATTAAATATAATGGATTTCAATAGTATCCTACATCTCGTATCAATCTCTTACTCAGGAAATATGAATAAATGCAGCTAACTACGAACTGAAATATAAAAGAACACTCGAATGTAAATGAGCTACAATGTTTGGCACCTAAATCTTAGGAAATAAAAAAATATGACTGGTACTCGAGAAACTCCTTTAATAATTAGCTCAAGTATGCGACAGCGACTGCAACCTAAGACCTGTAAAATAATTCAACAAAGAGGATTAAACCTAACAACTCTATAATGCTTAAGAATATAAATACAGTTGGTTTGTGATAATAATATCACATTTTGCACTAATATTAATTTGATTTTAATTTATACAATTTACCCCAACCCAAACAACCTAAATAAGCATGGGGTTTTACCCCCCATCATGGATGAGGCCCATGTGATACAATTTCATCTTATAATTAAGTATTATTCACTTTAACAATATCAAGTTCGTCTATCGAATCAACTCTCTGGAGCACATAATAATTTAGTAAAACCAAGGTAAATTGTGGAGGGTGACTTAGTGTTAAAAGTTGTTGTAAATCATATTAGAGGATTCCCTTTGCTAAAGTTTGCAACAAATTGTGATAGACCATGTGTTGTTAAGGAAGCACAAGATTTTGGCATGGAGCAGAGAGATAGACCATGGTTCTTATAAAATTATAGTTTTCCATCAAAAAGGAATGATCAATTCTAGTTGATTCACAAGAAGGGTTGGTTATACCTTGTAATACCCCGTATTTTTTTGAGTAATTTATTTCCAGGTGTGCATTTAATTATTAATTTAATTGGAAATGTTGAATTGGTTCTGGTAAATATTAGTTAGTTGGTTAGGGATTAATATTTACCATTATTATTATATACTTGCATGTAATAATTAAATAGAGATGTCAATTAAATTAATTTATATTATCGTTTATTAAGTGAAAAGTGATGGATTATTATATTATGTCGATAGAGAGTTAAATTGACATATTTAAAAATTTATGGGTGATGCGTACTATATGCACATGTCGGGCCATGTTAATGATATGATGGTGTATTAGTTATTTGGGTGACTTGGATGATCTTTTTTAATGAACCGGTGATCCAAAATGGGTCTAAATGTCCATAATAGGTACTCTGGGTTATAGTTGCGTTCGGGGAGCTTTCAGACATAATAGGACCTGTATGGGGGTACAGTTGTCATTTTACAATTAGGTTTTAACCTAAAAATGAGATTAAGGTGTGATTAAATAGTATTTAAGGTTGAGGGAGTTGGATGACATCTTAATTCTAGCCTCTGTATATTTGTGATTAAGGGAGAGATCAAGAAAATATATAAGGAGAATAAGAGATAGAAGAGAACTTGGAGAATAGAGGAAGAACATCTCCGAAAATTCAATTCGTTTCTATGAGTCGAGACTTCGAATTCAAGTCCAAAAGGCAAGTGTTTACATACTTTAGATTGAAATTTACAACAATTAATTATGTTCACGATTAATTAATAGCTAATTTGGAAATTAAAATATGAGATCTTTGGGAGTTAATTAAAAGGGTTGTGATTTTTGTTTAACCCAAGAACATATTTGATATTAATTAAGTAATAATTTTGTGATTAAATTATGGGTTTATGATTATGAACATGAGAATATTGATAGGGTGTTAGAATCAATAGACTTCAAAATTTGATAAATTCCGAGTTGAATGAATTGATTAATGTTTAGGGTTCCTTGTGTTTTGATAATGGATTCGAGTTTATTTTGGTGTTAGAATACTTTTGGATTAGATTTGTGATTTGGGGAGGCTTAGGACCTCCATTAAAGGGTTTAAGAGGTGAAAACCCAAGGAAGAAGACAATGGGCAACCCGGTAAACCAGATTGATTCGCTGGGAGAGCGAATTGGTTTGGCCTGTCAAGCGAATTGGTTCGATTTGCCGGCCTATCTCGATTTTTGTTACGCACTGTTTTGACCCGTTGGTGTTTGGTAGATGGGTGTATGGGATTTTAGGGGTAGATTGGGACTAGTGGTGAACATCATCACGGGTTGGAATGTGTGTTAGGCCAACGGTTAAATGGGTTCAAGCGAGACAAATAAATCTACAAGTGAGTGAACACTTAAATGGTAAATCGGGAAGTTAGTTCGGAATTCAGAACTAGAAGACTAGTACGCTGTGGGATTTACGTATGTAGTCAGTACTTTATATATACACGTATTTTGGGATTACTTATATATATATATATATGTGTGTGTGTGTGTATATATGTGTTTGGGTGTGTGTCCGCTCGCGTGTGTGATTGTTGATTGTTTTATTTTGAACATACCTACTCAGTAGTGCTATTCTTAAGAGGTTGCGCGTAGAGAAATTGCATTGATTCCCCGAGTCATAGTACTGTTGCATGGCCACTATCCATACATGTCAATAATGTTAGTTTGGAGACCGGTTGGGTGCGATGTCGTATGGTTATGACCCCCAGATGTATGTTTATGACTACCTAAATTTGTTTACGTTTGGGATAGGTGGTGGAATTCCAATTGGTGGCCCAGTTGTGGTACGTGGTATACCTGGAGCCTAATAGCACATGAGGGATGCATCCACGGGGTCCCAGCTCGGGGGCTGCAGTTTATACGTATACAACGAGTGATATATATGTATGTGTATACGAGTTATGATGTGTATATCTATGTATAGCACATGTGTAGCTATGTTATTATATTATGAGAATATCTATTTGTAACATGTGTGTATCTATGTTAGTGTTCAAGAAAGTATACATAGTGAATGTAGTAAATGTTTAGCTAATGGTGATTATTAACGGGATGGGTTATGATAGCGGTTATTGTCCAAGTTAGAGTGAGTAGTATAATTAGGATAATAAAATTAAAACATTTAGGTGTGCAATGTAGATAAGAGGTGAGGATAAGTCTCATGTGAGTGCAACTGGTAAATTAATTATGAAGGTAATACACTGCATGTTTTTATTTAAAGCATTTAAATGCTTACAAAATATTTTCAAATGTTTTTCAGGCTTTGACCTGTTGGAAAATAAATTTTTGTTTTCAAAATCCTAGGTATCCATCAGAAGGGATAACACGGTTAGATTATTTCATGCGGTTGCGAGCAGTAGGTGTGGATGCTATGAGATTTATTGTAGCCACCTCAATTATTTCTATCTATATATGATTAGTTTCCTTTTCAGTACTTTATTTTGGGCGTGTTGCTCGTAGTTGGATAGGATTTTATTTTTGTCAAAGATATTCATTACTTATCGGTATTTATTTGTGTTGGATGATTATTTGTAGTGGGTGACGATTTGTTTGGTTCACGTTATTTATATTAATGCTTATTGATAGCGCGCGAGAGGTGTGTGCGTGTAAGTGCACAGTCGTTATTTTCTGTCTCGCCGCAACTATACAAACAAACCTAAATTATGACTAGAGCGGTAAGTCGGGTATCGAAAATCCACAGAGACGAGTTGTTATAATTTATAAGATTTAATATTTCGAAATAAAAGTGTAAAAGGTGAATTACAAACTAAAAAGGAAAAGATGCATGAAAGGGAAATGATTAACTAGGAAAGTGTAAATTAAACTAGATTAACCAAGCGATAAAACTATAGGTTGCGTTGAATATCCCTCACCCGAGTTAATTTGTATAAAATGGTTACATGGGTCGACGAGTTATTACAAATGCGTCTCATTTCGACAGTTAATTAAATCAAGGGTTGTCACGCCCCTAAATCCTCGTGAAAGCCTAATAAGATTTGGCGTCAACAAATATCCCGAAAATTATGCGCGAAAGGTCGTAAGCATGGGGCATACATGATATGCCCCGTCAAATCTCCTAGGCGCAATAACTAGGACAACGCACCCGAAATAAACCCGTAAACACTATCACCAAGCAAAGCAATGCGTTAACCCGAGTGAGTTCCATTCAAACACAACCTAATTTAAATTACTTAGAAAGCATGTTAAAAACGCGATAAATAAACGCGGTAAAGTTACACTAGAAAGCCATAAATCAAAGCATGTAAACCTATTTAACAAAGCATGTAAATTATCTAGAAAGCAAGAAATGAAGGAAATACAAACTATATAAATGGTAGGGAAGATGAATAGTACAAATTACAAACCCAATTGTTGTCACACCAAATGAGGAAGAAAGATGAACTCTCCAACAACCCAAACCCTAACCTACAACTCTCTAAAACCTATTCTATCTAAGTGTATCTGAAATAGAAATCAAAATTTGGTTTATATAGTAAGTGGGAAAGAAAATAAAGGAAAAAGAAAAGAAAAAAAAATATCTCAAAATATCTGCAATCACCGGTCGCAGGGGCGCGGTCGATCGGTCCCTCTTGTATGAGTGCACTGTCTCCTTCCCACGGCAAAATGTGAAATCGCGTTTGACCGTCCCCCGGGGCGCGGTCGACCGGTACTCTGTTTTCAGGCCTCCTTTGGTCCATGAAGATGGGGAAAAGGTCCATTACGGAAACGGGCATAGCTTCTTCGTCCGAACTCTAAACGACACACCGTTTGTGGACACGCGATGCTAACTCAATGAACTAAGCTTCCGTGGAATTTACATGAGCCGGATAAGAAATGTGAATTGACTAAAATTCCCTTGAAGTAGCATCCGGCGATGAAACTTCTCCGAAATGCAACGGATCCTCACTTTTAGCGTTCCAATACCTACAAAAACACAATTAACCCCTGCAAAACATGTATATATCCAAATCCAAGGTTGTCTGGTTAATGAGCATAAATATAGGCATTAAGGACCGTAAAAGTGCTAGAATGTATAAAGATATAGGGGAGAAATATGTAATATTTGATGCGAATCACACCCCCTAACTTAGACATTGCTAGTCCCTAGTAATGAAACAAAGAAAACCATACCACAGAGAGCGAAAATGATTTCATACGCATTATTAGCAAAGTGAATGAATTCAAACAAAAGTCCAAATCATTAACATTATAGAATGCACCTCTTAGAATTGAAACCTTAAAATGTGGGAGGGAAGTGAGCACATGCAAAGTGTGATTTGGCAAAAACTTAAACAAATCGGATAAAAGTTAAAGCAAGCATATATTCAATCCTCACGGGCATTACACTCATCAAGTGAATTCACTCGAAACAGGGAGGTAACACACGGAACATGCGGCCATAAAGAGTAAATGTAAATGGAAACTCAGCCGCACACATGTTACAAATGAAGAACGCTATATATAAACTGAAAAACTGTAATCTCAATGAAAGATATCGCATATTAAATAGGCGAAATGCATTTTCACATATTATCAAAACTATTATGACTTTTAAATTACATCAACCAAAGATCACATAGGACTTTACTAGGGTTGTAATGTAGGCTAGGCTAAGGTATGAAATGAAGGAATGTATGTACGGATTTAAAGTGTTCGGAATGAAAACTCGGGATAATGGGAAAATGTGGGCAATATCAAAATTGGAAAACAAGTTCCAAAACGGCATTAGATATATCCTCGGGGAGAGTAATCAAAGCTTATTGAACTATACACAACATTTACAACTTTCTCTTTCTTTTCTTTTCTTCTTTTTCTCATTTTTCTCTTTTGTTTTCTTTTGCTTTTTTGCTTTCTCTTTTTCTTCACTTTTTCACTTTTTCTTTTCTTTACTTATCAAACTCTTATATGCCTAAATTGCAACCGACATCACAACAACATCATTCAATCCCAAGCAACATTCCAAACAAAGGTACGGAAAGTGTATATATGGTTTAAAACTCCAATTTAGAGTTGGTTATGGGATTTGGGTTATGAAACGAAAGGTTATATTTAGGCTCAAGGGGGTAACGAGGGTAAACATATAAGGGTGAGGTCAAGGCTAATATGGGTGATATAACAAAGAATGCCTATGATCATTTCACAAAGTTTAAGCAATTCTAGAGTCAAAACAATGAATGAAAATCATGCTCAAGTAACACATTTCAAGTATGAACTTAATTAATGAACGATCAAATGAAAGAATAGTGAGATTACCAACGAATTCAATGTTTTCAATGAGAAAAGAATAGTGTATACACTCACAAACGATGAAAGGTACAAAGCTTACTCGGTGTAAGTATATACAATGCAACAAAAGATTACCGAGTTATAAAAATCTTAAACCAAATCAATATAGCAAGAAAAGTGCATGTGCTCACGGGATTAAAGTTTAATTCATGAAGTTATTCATAATATCAATAATGGAGACTAAAGTCTAAGAACTTCTAAAATCGAGAATATGCATCATTGGGTTGTCTATTGGATCGGGCGATTATTGAAATTTATCATCGAAAACAAAGGCAAAAGGCCCAAAAAAGGAGAAAAAAGAAAGAAAATATTTTTGAAATTTTCAATTTTTCTAATAAAAGCATACTAAGTAACTAACATGTGAGCAAAAACATGGACTAAAATAACGAAATGGATAGAATATCCCACACCCCCTAACTTAAAACTTGACATTGTCCTCAATGTACATTAAGAACCAAGTCAAAGAGAGGAAAATAGCGATATTACCCAAAATTGGAGCGATCCCCATAAGAACAAGTCTAAAGAATCAACAAAACAAGTTAGTACCGAGCATAGCAAAAACAAATAATAAAAACTTAACTAATTACAAAAGACTAAAAATAAAAAGAAAGAAAGAATAAAAAGCTAACTATATACAACCTACTATTTAGGCCTCACACTAATTATACACTAGAAGTCTAAATAGGTGAGGGTCCACCATGAAAATGATTTGACTTTGAAGGATAATCGGTGTAGCCTCACATACAAGCATGCCTTCCGAAAAATATGAATTCCGTTTGAAAAACGGAAGGCGTGTGTAAGGCGGAAGAAAGGAACCATCGCCAATTAAAAGTTTTGGAGGGACGATGGGGGTATGGATTGAACGGGTGAAAAAAACATATGGGGACCGAGAAAAGCCGAATAACCTCCCAATGATTTTGAAATTGGAATGGGAGGCGGCGCACACAAAGGCACGGATGCGATCGTGGAGGGCGACTCGAGCAAGTACTCCTCATTGGAGAAAAGGTTTACAACATTAAAGTTTGAAACCGAATCATCGGGTACCTGAGACGGTGTGATAATAGAGAATGAAAATGGGGATGAAAGAAATTCAAACTCATGAGATGAATCATCATCGCATGAAGTTTGAGTTTCGAAGGAAATAATATCATTTTCAATGAAATGTTCTTCTTTGGGGGCCAAAGAAGAAATCATTTCATTACAAATAGATATTACGTCATTATCATCCTCACTTTCAATATCTATTACGAGATGGGAAAAGTCAAGAATGGTTTGTTCCAAAGTAGGTACAAGTATCTCATTTGGTTAAAAACATTCCTCGACCTCGAAAGTCTCGGAAGCAAAATTGTCGTCGGACTCAAAAAGTAAATCCAAGTCATGTTCCCACGAACGATTTTCTTCCCGATAACGATTTTCAATTTTCTCATTTTCATACATACGTAAACCCTCACCAAATGTCATGGGTCGAGGCGCGGATGCATGAAAATGGGAACTTTGAAAATTACCATCGGACTTAAATGAAAACTCATTATTATAGGAATTTTGAAAACTATTCGAATTCGTTTCAAAATTCCTATTATAAGGAGGTAAAGGCCTAAAATCATTATCATCATCAAAATTCCAATAACCCAAATTTTGACTTTCGTTATACTCGCCCAATGTCATATTTGAATTTGTTGTACTTTGGGATTCTAAGTATTCATCGAAAGTCATAGGTTTACGAGAATTTTGAGAATTATAACAAGTATTATCGAAAGAATTGGAATAAGACATGCTTACCCCAAAAATGGATCGAAGTGGCGGATTCCACAAAGTAAGTGCGCACGGGAAATTCAAGCGTTTCTAAGTGCTCAAATGTGGAAGTCCTGCAAAAAGATTAGAAAATAATACAAATAGAAAGAAAATACTATGAAATACTAAATCAAATAAAGTCTAAAACAAACTAGTCCCCGACAACGGCGCCATTTTGATAACGCGCGAGAGGTGTGAGCGTGTAAGTGCACAGTCGTTGTTTTCTGTCTCGCCGTGACTATACAAACAAACCTAAATTACGATTAGGGCGGTAAGTCGGGTATCGAAAATCCACAGAGACGAGTTGTTAGAATTTATAAGATTTAATATTCCGAAATAAAAGTGTAAAAGGTGAATTGCAAACTAAAAAGGAAAAGATGCATGAAAGGGAAATGATTAACTAGGCAAGTACAAATTAAACTAGATTAACAAAGCCATAAAACTATAGGTTGCGTCGAATATCCCTCACCCAAGTTAATTTGTATAAAATGGTTACATGGGTCGACGAGTTATTACAAATGCGTCTCGTTTCGACAGTTAATTAAATCAAGGGTTGTCACGCCCCTAAATCCTCATAAAAGCCTAATAAGATTTTGGCGTCAACAAATATCCCGAAAATTACGCGCGAAAGGTCGTAAGCACGGGACATACATGATATGCCCCGTCAAATCTCCTAGGCGCAATAGCTAGGATAACGCACCAAAAATAAACCCGTCAACACTATCACCAAGCAAAGCAACGTGTTAACCCGAGTGAGTTTCATTCAAACACAACCTAATTTAAATTACCTAGAAAGCATGTTAAAAACGCGGTAAATAAACGCGATAAATAAATGCGGTAAAGTTACACTAGAAATCAATAAATCAAAGCATGTAAACCTATTTAACAAAGAATGTAAATTATCTGGAAAGCAAGAAATGAAGGAAATACAAACTATATAAATGGTAGGGAAGATGAATAGTACAAATTACAAACCCAATTGTTGTCACACCAAATGAGGAAGAAAGATGAACTCTCCAACAACCCAAACCCTAACCTACAACTCTCTAAAACCTATTATATCTAAGTATATCTGAAATAGAAACCAAAATTTGGTTTATATAGCAAGTGGGAAAGAAAATAAAGGAAAAAGAAAAGAAAAGAAAATATCTCAAAATATCTGCAATCACCGGTCGATCGGTCGCAGGGGCGCGGTCGACTGGTCCCTCTTGAATGAGTGCACTGTCTCCTTCCCATGGAAAAATGTGAAACCGCGGTCGACCGATACTCTGTTTTCAGGCCTCCTTTGGTCCATGAAGAGGGGGAAAAGGTCCATTACGGAAACGGGTATAGCTTCTTCATCCGAACTCCAAACGATGCACCGTTTGTGGCCACGCGATGCTAACTCAACGAACTACGCCTTCGTGGAATTTCCATGAGCTGAATAAGAAATGTGAATTGACTAAAATTCCCTTGAAGTTTCATCCGGCGACAGAACTTCTTCGAAATGCAAGGGATCCTCACTTTTAGCGTTCCAATACCTACAAAAACACAATTAGCCCCTGAAAAACACGTATATATTCAAATCCAAGGTTGTCTGGTCATTGAGCATAAGTATAGGCATTAAGGACCGTAAAACCGCTATAATGCATAAAGATATAAGGGAGAAATATGCAATATTTGATACTAATCACTTATAATTTACTATGTTATTTCATTGTATGTATCATTTTGTTGGTTTTATATTTATATCATCTTATTGTGATAATGATGCTAAAAATGAAATCATAATGAATTCCAATTTTATTTTAATAAAGGATTGATCACCCGGTATTAGAATAGGTGGGGTGTCACAGTTGGTATCTGAGCATCAGTTATAGTGTCCTTTAGGATTTGTGCGAACTTGCTACGTTGTCAGCGTTGCATTTATTTAATATAGAGTTATATGCTTAGGAATGTTATTTCATATTGCGCATCTACGTTCTTTTGCTACTGTTATGTATTTAAAATATAACCTCATACAATTTTGGTTTAGTTTCAGATTTCAAACACCAGGAGAGGTAGACCAACTCGTGCAGCGAGAAGGGTCGCAAAGAGGGATGCTCAGCCAGAGCCGCAGGCCGCTCAGGAGAGTGTGATTGTAACAAAGGTCGCAATCATAATAGCACAAGAAGTTAACGCAGCCATGACAACCATGGCATACCACTTGCCCTAGTCACAACCACAACCACTAGTGGGAGCACCGGTACAGGCTCACCCATTGTCGTTAGTGTGGGAGCGAGTTAGTGAGGCCTTTAAGAAGGGACATCCGTTGGAGTCTCAGGGTAGTGCAAATGTAGTAGCAACGAGACAATAAAAGAAAGACAACCAGAGGCATATTCGTACGTTCGAGTGTGGCGACACTCAAAAGTAGTTACTAGCTACGTTTAAGCTAGTTGGAGCAGCTATACAGCGGTGGGAGTTAATTACCAGGCTAGAGTAGAGAGATGTTATGACGATTCAGGATTTTTGGGTACGGTTTGATCACAAACTCTTTATGTCAGTCATGTAGATAGAGATGAGGAGGAGCTTTCTGGATATCACGTAGGAGGGTCGGACAGTGGTCGAGTATGAGGATGAGTTCACTCGCTTGGTTAACTTTGTGCCAGATGAAGTGAACACTGGTGAGAATAGGATTCTCAAGTTTATGGATAGGCTTACTACGAGGATACGTCATCATTTGTTGGGGAACCCGGCGTTGAGGACTTATACCGATGTTTGTTTAATGGCTTTACTTACTTAATTATATGTCAACCCAAAAACAAATTATATCTTTTTACCCTAAGGCATGCATCTAGGTGATAAAACATACAAAGTAAAGAATGCAAACAACAAAGGAAAAGTATGAGGAAAAATCTCTTACAGGCAATATCCTTTATTTCAGCACTTTAGAAATAATACAAGACAGCCGGCTTACAATACTACTTGATACCAGTCACAAGTATAATGTGCTAGTCTTTGCAAGATCTTTAAAGAGTATTACCCGGTCAGGAGCAGTCCACATACGACAGTCCACCCTCGGTATCCACCGATCAGCCTTTGTCTTCAATAATGATCCCTTGTAGAATCACAAGGTCAGTAGTGAAGATGATCTCTCCATAAGAATTGTGTATGCAGGGATACAAACTGTCAAACGAAAATGTAATTAACCCCTTAATTAATATTAAATTAATTCAATTATAATTAAGTTACATTTTAGTTTAATTTAATATGTTGATTTTGATGATTCCAAACATACTTTTATATAAATATTATCTTATAATATATTTTTATATATTACTTATAATATATATAGTATAATAGTTCATTATTTATATAACTATTATTATTACTAGTTTATATACTAATTAATTATTTTTTAATTAATATTTATACATATACACATATTAAATTTTTTATTAACCGTTCTTATATTATTTTTAGTGCACATTATATTACTTCTAGCTTACATGTATGCACATAATGAATGAAGTCTACTGAATGTAAGGAAAATATAAATGCATTTAACGCCTATTTTTTTTAAAGCTATCATCATGACATCTTTTTTGCCTTTTGTTGTTCTTAACAATAATTATTGGCCATTCAGTTATTGAGTATATATTTTTGCTTTAGCCTTCTTTATTGGCCTCTCTTAAACCATATTTATATATTTTGTAATTAAAATCGTCATCTTTGTTCCATCCGTTTTTGTTATAAACATGGACAGGTTATCGAAGGAACAAAAGCTCCACAATTTTTTTATGATATACATATTTATATACTGGTTCATAAATTCTTTGAATGATTGATTTACCCATGGGCCCCGCATATCTTTATAAGATTACATGGAACTACGGAACTCATCTATGTTAAAAGCAATTTCAAACTTACTTTTCTGTCCTCCCTGGGACACGAATAAATTGACAGAAGACCTCAAGTCTTGTCCCCACAGTGCGTCAACCTTGCTTTTAAAACTCACCTTGGCTATATATATTATATATTGTTACATGATTTAAAATCATATTATATATAATATATTTTTGCCTTTTTTTTTATAGAGAGAATTAAGGTAAAGGTCATGTTTCTTTATATATTTGGATTTTTAGGACAATGTTTTTCAAGTTTATAAATCTAGTCCCTGTGGTAAAATAATATTTATAAATCTAATCCCTGTAGTACAATAACCTTTATTTTTTTGGTCCGCGCCAGCGGCACTATTTTTCATCATTTTTCATGGTATTTTTAGTACAGGGACTAAATTTATAAAATTATATAGAGTGTCCTATTTTTATACATTTTGATCATTACGAGGACCTTTTCTCACCCCCCCCCCTTTTTTTACAAATCAAACTATTCATCTCAGTCCTCCATTTTATGTCGTGTACCAGTTGCCTTGGGCAGTGGATGTTTGTTATTGTTAAGCAGTTGGAATTTTCTATTTGCCTTTGGTTTGCTTTGTTATCTGGGCCATGTCTTTTTTTTTTGGTTACAAAAGGAAAATGAAAAAACAACAGAAATGGGGCTAGATCACGGGGTGATCAAAATCGGCACGATCGAGCATCACGAGCAGCCGCTCCGGGGTATGCTCATACTCCAAATAGAGATCTTGGGAGTCTCTCGCAAATCTGGCCATGCAATCCGCTTGGATGTTCTTCTCTCTCGGGATATGGATGACCTTGGCTTTGAGGCCACTTACGAGATCACAACAGTCTTCAATGATATTAGCCAGGGGGTGGTTCCCTCTGTCCTCCGACTCCAAGAGTAGGATGGCCTCGAGGCAATCGGTATTAAGGCAGACGCTCTTCCACCTCTCTCTGGTAGCAATGTTAAGCCCGTGAAAAACGCCTTCCAACTCAACTCGCAATGGGCTAGTTGTTCCTTGAATACGTCCAGTGTAGCCAACAATCCATCTTCCTTCATCATCCCGCACGACACCTCCAAAAGTTCCAATCTCGCTATTTGTGTCAAAGCTCCCGTCCGACTGAATGATGTAGGTACCTGGAATACAAGCACTAGCATAAGTGGGTGTACTGGAACTTACCCCTTGATGGTTAATATTCTTATTATGAGTTTCGAAGATATCGCAGTTAAGTTCAAAAATAAGCTTATTAACCATATAAGAGGTGGTGCTAACGTTATCAAAAACAAGTTTATTACGGGTTTTCCAGATACACCAAAGGAAAGAGATTAAAGTCACATACCAATTGTTGTCCGCTTTATTCCACACATTTGCAACTACCCAAGAGTTAAAATCAGTGAACATACCTTGTCTGTGGGTGAGGGGCGAGTTGAGATTCAGCCAAACCTGGTTAGAGAAGTGGTATTCTATGAATAGATGGTTGAGATCTTCCTTGCATGAGCATCTAGGGCAAGAATTATCCGTGGTGAGGCCCCTTATCTCTCTATGGGCGTTAGTGAGAAGTTTGCCATGAAGGATGGTCCACAAAAACTGTTTTAATTTGGTAGGGATACCAAGTTTCCAAATATTCTTCCAACCATTCCAGGGGGGAGGAGCCTCCTCCCCCACATAAATTATATTATAGCAAGAATGGATAGAAAACTTACCTTTACTGCTCGGTTTCCAAGAGGGCATGTCTTCTCTAGCCCACCTTTTAGGGAGAACAATATTAATTATATCATCCACAATTTTGTCATTGAACCTCTGGCGAATCATATTAAGGTTCCAAACTCCATTATCAGTTATAAGGGTGCTCACATTGTCATCACACATGGGGCTAAGATCACTTCGATCAGCAATAGGTGCATCCCCACACCACCAGTCTTTCATGATGTTAACTTTATTGCCCTTCCCCACATTCCATTTGGTGTTTTTTATGAGAACCTCGTTACTTTTAAAAATGCTACGCCAAATGTGGGAGGTGTTGGTTTTCTTACACCACAGTCTAGGGTTATGATCAACTTTATATTTTTTAGTGATGACATTAGCCCAAACGGAGCCACTATTATTCATGATTTTCCAACCTAATTTAGCGATCGTAGCTTTATTATTGTCATGGGCATTTCTAATACTCACGCCACCCCTATCTTTGGGCATACAGACCTTATCCCAACTAACCAGATGGATCTACTTCTTGCTCTCATTACTTCCCCACAGAAAGTTTCTATTAAGACGGTCGAGAGTATCACAAGTTTTCTTGGGGAAGAGGGCGGTTTGCATATTATACGTGGGGATCGTGGACGTAACTGATTGAACAAGGGTGGTTCTACCCGCAAAGGATAGCAACTTAGCTTTCCACCCCGTAAGCTTCTTTTGAACTTTTTCAACAACATTTTTAAGGTGCACATTATTGAACCTACCGTGAACAAGACTGGCCCCAGGTAATTATCCAGGTTCTCGGTGAGGCCCATCCCAAATTTATTACTAAGATCAGCTGCTTTATGCCTAGGGATATTAGGCGAAACAAATTTTTTTGATTTGGAGTAGCTAACTCTCTGGCTCGAGATATGGCAAAACTCATCAATTGTGCCCAGCACAGTCTCACAAGAACTAGTCGTCGTGTTAGAGAACAGGATGAGATCGTCCGCAAAGAAGATATGCGAGATACAAGGGCCATTCGGGGATGCTTTGATCCCCTTCCAATTACCCTTCCCCACTTTGTCGGACATACTAGCAGAGAGGTATTCCATACACATCACAAATAAGTATGGGGACGGTGGATCTCCTTGTCTTAGACCCCTCGTGGGGGTAAAGCTAGGAAGCGGGGAACCATTCCAAAGGATAGCGGTGGATGTATTTCTCACACAACTCATAATCAACTTACTCAAGCCTCTCTCCACATTGAACCACTTAAGGACTTCCTCAAGGTAGTTCCAGCTAACTTTGTCATAGGCTTTCTCAAGGTCAATTTTCAGGATAACCCCACCAACCTTACCTTTTTTCTTCATAAGAGAGTGTAAGATTTCCTGGGTAATAATGATATTATCAGAGGTTTGTCTACCCGGAAGGAAACTAGCCTGACACGGGTCAATAATTCGACAAAGGATAGGTCGCAGCATATTAACTATCACTTTAACAAGGATTTTATAAGAGACATTACAGAGAGTGATAGGGCGGAATTGACTGATATTTTCAGGATTATCAAGTTTAGGTATCAAAGCCACAAAGCTATTATTCATACTGGCAGAACAATCTTTCTGACTCCAACACTTGTTAACAAAATTAAACAGGTTGTCTTTAATATCACTCCAAAAGTGTTGGTAGAACATGGGTTGGATCCCATCAAGGCCAGGAGCTTTACTAGCTTTCATACTAAAAGTAGCGCGTTTAACTTCGTCAAGCACAAAGGGGCAAGTAATTGTTGTGTTATCCCTATTCTCAAATTTAAGGTGAGGGTAGTTATACATTTGGCTCCTAATATCATACGAAAACTCAGCTTGGAACAGGTTTTTGAAGTAGTCATTGATGTGAGTGGTAAGGATGGAAGAGTTATCTGTCCACACCCCATTAATTATGAGACGATCAATTCTATTCTTCTTCCTGCTAATAATGGTGGAAGTGTGGAAGAACTTTGTATTTCTATCTCCCTCACTCATCCACGGGATTCTAGATTTTTTACGCCAATATTTCTCCTCTTGAATTAAAATAGTGTTGAAATCAGTCCGGAGATTTTTTTCGAGGATGTCAAGACTGTGGGAGAAAATGTTTTCCTGGGCCTTTTGGATACCCTTGAGACGCCGCAAAATTCGATTTTTATTTTGAAAGATATTTCCAAAAACATTTTTATTCCACTCTTTTATAGAGTTAGTACACTTGTTAATATTATCTTCAAGGTTTGAGTGTTTATTGATTCCAAGTCTTATTAACTAATTCTTTGAAGTCTTTCCTATCAAACCAGCAAGAGAGGAATCTAAAAGGTTTATGTAGTTTCGCATTAGAAACTGTAAGCTTTAGAGAAGATTTATTAGACCCATTTTTTTCTCCTACGGTATCTTTGCAACCTGTTTTGTCTTGGACAATTTTTTTATTTATATATCTGTGAGACGTGATGTTTTATATTTGGGCTCCAATATCTTATATATTATTTAGTCCGACCTTGGGCCCTGCGCACACATAGTCTATATCTTTACGTGAAATAATTTTCATGTACATATTATTATATTTCTTTTCATATCATTATATTATGACAGTGTAAATTTTTTTTAAACATAACATTTATGTAATGAATTTTTATATGTAATTAATATTTGTTCCAAGCTTATGACAACTATACCTTTATTATTCTATACACTATCATCGAAGACCTTAAGTTGCATATGATATCTTCCAGTGAACCCCCTTATTTAGCTTAAGTCCTTGTCTTGCAAATCTCTTTCTTATACTTTCTTTGAACCACTCTTTGTTCCCTGGTTCACGCAAGTTGACAGCTTTGGGATGTTCAGCAGTATCAGAATAGCTTTATGCTAGCTGCTCTAAATGCTCTATCATTTTTTATATACCTTAGATAGACTTTATCATTCTTGTAAAACATGTTGACAATTTAGTCTAAATGAATCAGATACGGTATCATTTATAATATCTACAGTATTATATGAAATATATATAATATTATGAGTATCTCAGTCTACTTACCTTCTCTTTACAAAACATTCTATCACTTATACATCAAAATAGATTACACCTTATTATACATCAGATTATTCCTCTTTCTTTTGGACTAACAAATCTTGCAGAGGTATTTCTTTGTCAGCTATCTACTAACACAGTGAGTAAGAATTTTTGGTTCAAGAGATACATTTTTCTTTACAAGATCTGGTGCATTTAATGCTCTCATTAGACAAACATTTATGGGAGAGAACTGAGTCTATATCATATGTCAACGGTTATTGTTGATACAAAAATTAGTCAGCTGACATGGAACAATTAGACAAAAACATGTGTCAACCTACGTGGCAAATACATACCTTCACCAAGCTACTCAAGAGTCCCGAACTACTCAAGAGTTCCGAGTAACTCAGGCGGTCCGAGCTACTTAGCATGCAGAGCATCTAACCAAGAAAATCAAAAAGCAACTACGCATTCAATGAACGTCAGATTTAATGTGCATTATTATTGTACAGATGTATATGTCTACTAGAAGACAGCACATTACCTTTTTAAATGTACAGCCGTAAGGCTATAAATACATTGTAAGCCAGTCATAAAAGGGGACTTTGGGATCTCTTAGAAAACCCATGATCGAGATTCAAGGCAAACAATCAGTAATACAACAATAGTGTACGTAGGCAATTTTGATAGCCGAACCACTTTAAAAATCCATGGTCTTATTTATTTATTCATATTTACCTGTGATTAATTAATTAGATTGCATCTAGTTTTTTACATCAACAGATTGGCGTCGTCTATGGGAAACGACTATACGTAGCGTTTTTCACCAAAAAACTCATCATTTATGGCTGAAAACCCAGAATCAAGTAATCGAAATAATGTTGGGGTCCCTCCAAACCCTTCTACTCCACCAAATATGCAAGACCTGGCTGGCATAATGTCCAATTTAGCCCAAGGGCAAACGTCCATGCAAGAAATCATATGTCAACTTATACAAACTTTTTTAGATGGAGCACCTACCCAGTCAGGACAACGAAACGTTCAGAGGATTACCCATTTTCCATATTCAAGAACCAGACGAACGTTGTTCCCAGGGGTTTCTCAATCTAGGCATACTGGCTCATATCGTACTGAGAGATCTAATGATCCTTCGTATCGACCTGGCCATACTTCTTCAGTACGAGTTATGAATTCTCAGCGAAATGTCACTCTAACTCCAGATCGGGCTAGTGCTATGGAAAGGTTGTGTAGAGTCTCTGCTTTTGATCGATTGGGCATTAGGAGGAATATAAACTATCCTAGGATTGCATTGAGGAACTCTCAACGACCATTCGATCTAAGGGAAGGTTCTGCCCAATCATGCCCGACAGCCCGTAATGAAAAGTTCTAAGAGGAAAGCTCAGCGCAGTCAGTTTCTTGGATAAATAGGTCTAAGGCTGGAAATGATGCTTGTAAAGGTTTTATTCAAAGGTTGGAAGACAGGTTAGGGAAAATGGCCAAGGCCAAGAATCCTCTACAAAGAACTTTTGTCCAAGGGACACCCTTCGTGCAGGCATTTGTGGATTTTCCCACACCATCAAAATTCAAAGCTCCTATGGTGACACCTAAATTTGATGGAAAAACTGGTCCTGTCGTCCATATAGATCAATACCAAGCTGTTGCTGATATCTATGCGGTTCCCGATGAGATGAGATGTAGGGCATTTTCAGGAACTCTCACCGGGTTAGCCCAGATGTGGTACAACAACCTTCCTCGAGGGAAGATTATGACTTTCCATCAACTGGCAGAGCTTTTTATAGGGAATTTTTGCTTTAGAGCGAAGTCAGTTAAAAGAGTAGCACACTTACTGAGCGCTAGACAAAAAATAGAAGAAAGCACTAGGGATTATATTACTCGTTTTAATAATGAGAAACTTGAGGTGATCGATTACGAGGAGAAGACAACAATTGATGCTCTAATGAGTGGTCTGTTACCGAACAAGTTGTACTATACTTTGGCCAAGGATCCGCCCAGGACTATGGTAGAATTGATGGCGAAGGCAGCCAAAATCATGAATGCCGAGGAAGCCATGGCTGCGAAGAAGAATACAGACACAAATGAGGCCAAAGTTGAAGGTAGTAAAACTGAGAAGAAGGATCAGAAGAATAATGGCGGCAGTAAGCAGTCAAAAGGTAGACAAACGTTGGAGCAGATGAGGAAGTATGGAAATTATACTCCCTTGAAGGTAGATATAAATCACATTCTGGAGGAGATTAAAAACAGCAAGGAGCTAACTTGGCCAGGGAAAATGAAGCCAGATCCTGACAAAAGGGACAAGTCCAAATATTACGGGTTCCATAAAGACCATGGCCATACGACCAAACATTGCATAGCTCTTCAGAATGAAATTGAAGCACTCATCAGGCGAGGAAAATTAACTAAGTACGTTGATCGCCAAAGCGGTGGAAAGACCAGTGACAGAGGAGGGAAAAGATCTAAATCTCCTCATCAAGCAAAAGATGATAAGAAGAGAGATCACGAAGATGATCCAGAAGATGATCCCGGTCTCCCCAAAAGGCCAAGATAGCCCGAGCGCGAGGTATTTTCAATCCATTTTGGATCATTTGAATGTAATGTCATTACAAGTGGATATGCAGGAGGTGGAGATCTTACTGCGGAAAGGAAATCTTACCTCAATGAGGCCCAAGCTTGCTCTTATATACAGCGTATAAATTTTACTGAAGACGATCGCTCGAGGAAGGTGAATAGGAAAAAACTGGTCATCGATTTTTCTAAAAATGACTTAGCAGGTGTACTATATCCTTATGACGACCACTTGATCATCAAGATGAGAATGAAGGATGTGGTGATTTCACGAGTATTGGTGGATAATGGTAGCTCGACAGATATCATGTTATACCCATGCTTCGACAGCTTGAATCTGAAGTTAGCCCAGTTGGAGCCATCATAGGCCCCTCCTGGGTTTCACTGATGAAAAGGTTTTTCCACTTGGGACGATCAAGTTGGACAGTCTTATTGGTACATGGCCTGCTTGCCGAACAGAAAGAGTATGCTTTTTTGTAATGGATAAAAACGTCCAATCAGCCTATAACATTATCATGGGGAAAGTAGGTCTGAAGAAGTTTGAGGCAGTGCCATCTACGGTACATCAATATTGAAGTTCCCAACCAATTTCGAAGTGGGAGTTATGAAAGGTGACCAAAAAGTATCTCGGGAATGCTACTATTCATCTGCCGAACAGGAAGAACTGGAAGAAGCTAGGAAGAAAACTACTACGTATCAAGTGGATGAAATAGAAGATGCAGAGATTGAAACCTTGGACCCTAGAGATGAATCTCAGCTCGTGAAGGGTCAGGTTATGGAAGCTACGAAGGATATCATTCTGGATGACGAACGCCCAGAACGAACAACTCAAATTGGTGCGTCATTAGACTTCTCAATAAAGCAGGAACTGGTGGCATTTTTAAGGCACAGAAAGAAGACTTTTGCATGGAGTCATGAAGATATGCCAGGGATAGACTCGACTTTCCTATTCCACGAGCTCATGTTAATAAGGAGGTCAAGTCAGTGAAGCAGCGAAGAAGAGTATTCAGCCCAGAGAATAACCAAGCCATACAGGAAGAAGTAGAGAAACTACAGAAAGCCTCTTTTATTGAGGGCGTCAAGTATCCTGATTGTCTAGTAAATGTTGTGATAGTAAAGAAGAAAAACAATAAGTGGAGGATTTATGTGGACTTCACTGGTCTTAATAAAGCTTGCCCAAAGGATCATTTTCCTTTGCCCCAAATTGACCAACTGGTGGATGCTACATCGGGGCATGAATTGTTGAGCTTCATGGATGCTTATTCTGGGTACAACCAGATTAAGATGAAACCCGAGGATAGGGAAAGTACCTCTTTTATTATCCCAAGGGGAACTTGTTTCTATAATGTTATGCCTTTTGAACTTAAAGATACAGGTGCAACATACCAGCGGCTGATGAATAAAGTGTTCGCAGAGCAAATCAGTCATAACATGGAGGTTAATGTTGACGATATGCTGACAAAGAGAAAGAAAGTTGTTGATCATTTAGTTGACCTGGGCCAGACTTTTAATCAGCTGGAGAAATATCAAATGAAGTTAAATCCCACCAAATGCATATTTGGAGTACGAGAAGGCATGTTTCTTGGGTATTTTGTTAATCAACGAGGCATTGAGGCGAACCCTGAAAAGATAATGGCCCTACTGGAACTACGATCTCCAGGTACGAAGAAGGAAGTGAAAAGTCTCACAGGACGAGTCGCAGCACTCAACAAATTTGTGTCACGAGCAACAGGCAGATGCCTCCCATTCTTCAAAACACTTCAAAAAACTTTTGAGTGGAATGACGAATGCGAGGAGTCTTTTCAAGAATTGAAGAAATATCCGGGCACCCCTCCACTGTTATCTAGACCAGTGATGGGAGAAAGACTATATTTGTATCTGGCAGTTTCAGAAAACGCAGTTAGCTCGACACTGATAAGAGTGGAGGACGAAGTGCAAAAATCGATCTATTATACCAGCAAGGCCTTTCGAGGTGCAGAGATCAGATATCCAAGGTTGGAGAAGTTGGCACTAGCACTGATCGAAGCAAGCAGAAGGATGAGGCTATACTTCCAAGTCCATACTATAGTAGTGTATACTGACATGCCATTAAGACAAGCTTTGTACAAATCGGAGAAATCAGGAAGATTGATGTATTAGGCGGTAGAACTTGGTGAATATGACATAGTTTATGAGCCTAGGTCGTCACTTAAGAGGCAGGTAGTAGCAGACTTTATTACGGAGTTTACTTACTCTGACACATCCGAAAAGCAGGAGCTTAATGCAGACCAACTCGTGGATGTTAAGGGATCATCTAAGATAACCCCCGACCAACTTCCATTAGTAAATCGGCAGGAGGCAATAGACAACGATCAACAGGAAGTGTCGGGTAATTACCCAAGGATAGGAGAAGATAAAAGGAAGTATCAAATACTCCATCGAGGAACTCTGTTTGACCAAGAGTTTGATAATGATATACCTGTATGGAATTTGTACGTGGATGGCTCTTCGTATGCCACGGGTAGTGGAGCAGGAATAATCTTAAACAGTCCTGATGGAGTTGATATTGAGTATGCTCTACGTTTTCAATTTAAGGCTTCCAATAATGAAGCTGAATATGAAGTTATGATCGTGAGTCTTAGTTTGGCTAAAATCATGAATGCAGAGCAGGTTATCGTATTCAGTGATTCACAATTAATTGTAAATCAAATTCTCAGGTTGTACGCAGCAAAGGGATAATTAATGTTCAAGTATCACGCAAAAGCTATGGAGGTTATATCAACTTTTGACGCAGTCCAGTTGATCAGAATACCGAGATTAGAAAATGCAAGAGCTGACGCCCTAGCTCGTCTGGCCTCAGCAACACGCACCGAGTTACGAAGAACTATCCCAATAGAGATTCTGGCAGATCGAAGCGTAGACGAAGTTTTGATGGTGAACTTTATTACCCTTAACTTGGGTCCATCCTAAATGGACCCCATCAGGGCCTATATTGAAGAGGGGATTATGTCAACTGACAAACTCGCAGCCAAGCAACTGAAGTTTAAAGCTACTCGTTACGTACTGACCAATGGTATTTTGTATAGAAGAGGCGTTATAGCAAGACTACAGAGAAGTGTGCACCCCTCTAAAGTTAAAGATTTAATTGAAGAGGTTCATGAAGGCTCTTGTGGAGCTCATATAGCAGGTCGAACGCTTTTGCAGAGGATAATAACACAAGGATATTACTGGCCAACGATGAGAGCTGATTGCACAGCTTACACCAAGAAGTGCGATAAATGCCAGCGTTTATCTTCCATCCGAAGAACTCCACAAGCAATGTTAATACCCATTACGTCTCCTTGTCCATTTACCATGTGGGTATAGATTTGGTTGGGCCGCTTCCGATGACCAAAGGGAGATTCAAATATCTAGTAATTGTTGTGGACTATTTTACCAAATGGGTGGAAGCTGAACCTCTTATTGACATGTCGTATGACAGGGTCTATCAGTTTATTTGGAAGAACACTATTTGTAGATATGGTCTCCCACATGCATTCATTACTGACCATGGAACCCAATTTGACAATGAGGAGTTTGTTGTATATTATCACCAATCCAATGTACAGAAGATCCATTCTGCACCAGGCCACCCCGAAAATAATGGGCAAACTGAGGTGACGAACAGAACTCTGCTAAATGGTTTGAAAAATAGCTAGATAATGCAAAGGGAAATTGGATTAACGAGCAACATTCTATGTTGTGGGCTTATCGCACTCCACCATGAACAGCAACTGGGGAATCTCTGTATATGTTAGCCTTTGAAAGTGAAGCTATCATACCTGCTGAGTTGGGTCTGCCCACACATAGGGTGCTTAATTTCAATTCCCTTGTAAGCGACTTGATGAGACGTTTAGACCTAGATATGCTCGAAGAAGTTAGGGAATAAGCAGCGATCAGGAATGCAGCCTACCAACAACGAACAACCTTGTTCTACAACAAAAGGGTGAAGAAGTGCGACTTGAAAGAGGGGGATTATGTGCTGAAGAAAGTGATTCAGAAGCACAATAAACTAGAGGCCAACTGGCATGGACCTTACAGAGTGACTGAAGTTGTTCATCCTAGGACATATAGAATTAAAACTTTGGAGGGATAAGAATTCAAGAATGCGTCGAATGCAGAGCATCTACGCAAGTACTATCAGTAATGAAAATTCATGTGTAACCCATTTCTTTCAATATGAATAAAAGTGATATTTTGCCCATTTCTCTCTTTTGTTGAATTTTTTTTTGAGTATTCATGCTACACACTACACAAACGAGATCAGCAACCACCAACTCCGATTGCTCAGTAATTCAGCAACCACCAACTCCGATTGGTCGGCAATTCAGTAACCACCAACACCGGTTGGTTGACAAGTCAGCAACCACCAACTATGGTTGGTCAGAAATTTAGCAACCACCAACTCCGGTTGGTCGGCAATTCAGCAACCACCAACTCCGGTTGGTTGGCAATTCAATAACCACCAACTCCGGTTGGTCGGTAAATAAAAATCACATAAGGCAAAAGCCTGTTTGATCATGGGTGATCTAAAGGGACACCCCAAACTAGACAAGAAGATGGGTGACCTCCCGGGGCATCCACTGTCTAGGCAACAAGGTAATCCTGGCATGATTACTACAACTAAGCAGGAATATGGGATGCAAATCACTCCATTGCTTAGGCACAAAGAGTGACAAGTCACTATAATCAAACAACAAATGGGACAAGTTCCATTGTCTTAAACAAAAAAGGACATTTTTTCCTTCTATATGTATATATATATATATATATATATATATATATATATATATTCACCAGCGAATAACAGATACATTTTACAAAGTATTTTCAAGGAAATAAAATTGCACAAAGAATAAATCTTTCTTTAAAACCAAGTAGATTACATATGAAATGAAATTCGATTCATTATTCCATGGGTTTCTTTCCTTCTGCTTTTGATACAGGTTCCATCCCAGCTGGAAGATCATCAAATGCATAGGGAGAATTTATAAAATTCATATCTCGCAGCATTTTGACATTAATTATGGATGGTCAATCAAGCAGATGCTCAGGATGATATATCTCAAAATCCGAATGAAGACTATAATCAACAAGATACTTGGAGATCAGGCATCGAGGAATAGCATGAGCAGGAATACAACTAAGATCAAGTTTAAAAGGAGGCACGGGAAAATCAAGCACTCTAGGCTCATAATAATCCCATAAGAAGTGTACTTGCTCCAGTTTTAGCACACACATAGCATTCAACCATCCCTGCTTGTACCCCTCATTATTTGACTGTTGTAACCGAGCATCAAGATGATACAGAGCTTCTTGTATCCTACCATCCAAAACTCTCAAGGCTGTTTGTGAAATTGGTAAGTCAATCTTTCAAGCTGCTCGTGGAGCTTCTTCACCAGAATCTCTTTACTTTCCAGCGCAGAACTCTGATTGGAGAGTTGATCGGTAAAACTCTGAATTTTTTTAGACATTTCTGTCAAATCCTGATTCTTCGCCGTCAATTGAACGGCTTGATTTTCTAATGCCAATTGAGTTCTCGTCTTCTCAATATTAACCCGACCAACCCTTCCTCGCCCACGGGAAGAAGCCATTGATCTTCCGCAAACGGGTGTGAAAAGTCCGTCTCGTTTTAAAGTCTCTAACTCTTCTATTAAGGTAGCATTTTCGATTTCTAAAAAGGAAAAATCATCATCATTGACTAGGATCAAGGCTCCCGAAGAAGAGGAGGCAGCAGATTTGAGTTGTTTTACTTCCTCTTGCAACGCTATATTCTCTTGCTCTAACAGCTTGGCAATATTTTTGTGCTCTTCAATCTCAAGCTTTAACACACTTTCCTTTTTCTCATGGTCCGAAATGTACTTGTCATAACCCCAGTCAGCACTCAATTGTTGGTACTTTTTCTCATAACCTTGATGCAAAAGTGTAGTGGTCTCTTTGTGTTGAAGTTGAAGTTCCTCGATCATGCCTTTAAGGTCTTCAATTATTTTACAATAGGCCACATTGTTGGGTACAGCCCGATCAAGTAGACACTTCAAGTATTGGTAAGCATAAATTGCTCGTTCGGAGGCATCGGATCCGATGATGTCTATTATTGGGGCCTCAGTAAAATCTACATGACGAACTTTGAAATAATCGTTGCATTTCTTCATCAACTCTGTATCATTAGCTGATAAGAGTTCCATCCTGACCATAAACTAGCAAGGAGAAAATAAAATGCATCAACAATGATACTAGGCAGGTCAAAGAAAGACGCGAGATAAATAACAGAAGTTCATTCTCATTCATCATACAAAAGGAAAATGCATTCCAAGTTACAACTGAGAAAAAAAGAAGATAACATAAGAATCGAACAACTTTACACCTTCTCCTTATTCACTGCAATGCTTGCTTGATGAACTTGCTCGTATGATGGGGCTTCATCTTCTTCTTCTTCACCAATGACAGGAGGAGGGCCATGAGTATGTCTCTGAAACAATTCAGAATCATCCGCAGTTTTCATTTCTTTCAAGGCTGCAACCCATCCATCTCTAAAGTATTTCAGGCTGGCATATTCCATCTGGCAAGTAATGGCAGTTAAAGCCTTGTTCCATCCTTTATCCCAGCCAGAGCTAAAAGAATTCTTTACAGCAGTTTTCTTCTTCACTTTCTCCAATGAAGCGTGTTCCTCGACAAGCTTCACTTTTTCTTCCAGCTCTTTCTTACGCCGTTCAACCTCTTTAAGCTTGGCCTCAACCTCCTCGGTAAATGTCAGCTTATCCTCAAGCTCTTTCTTATGGCGTTCAGCCTCTTCAAGCTTGCTATCAACGGCCTTTAATTTATCCTCCAACTTTTTAGAATCACTTATAGTTTGATCTCGAGTGGTCTTGACAGATTGAAGTTCATTCTCCTAAGTAGTTTTTTCTTCCTCTTACTTCTAACAGGATTCATTCAAAGAGCGGGATAGACCAATAAAAGCCTCTTCCACTCCACCCGAGGAAGTGGAAGCCCTGATAGCTTCATCTTTCTTCAAGATGCCATTAAAGCAAGCCATAAACTGAAAAATGAGAGAATTCAACGCAGAATATGAATGCAATATGTAGAGACGGGGAAATAATAAGGATGAAGATACTTACTGATGCAATATGTTGGGCGGCTAAATCAGTGAGATTTTCCCGATAAAAGAAATCCTCAGCAGCTCGATGTTAGGGAAGGACCCAAGATTTGATCAAGTCCTTGGCCGAACTCGGAGCGACGAGAGCTGGAGCTTTAGCTCTCAAAGGACCCTCAATATCAGAAGGTTGAGCAACAGTTTTTGTAGGTCTTTCAGCAAGACCTCTTCTTAGTCTCTTTAGAGGAGAACTTTTAATCAAAGGTGTTGCCTCTTCTTGTGTAATAGCAACACCTTCAATCAAAGGTGCTGCCTCTTTTGGAATAACTGGGGGCTTCTTACCCACCTCCTTCACAGTTGTAGATGTTACCCTAGATGGAGCAATGTCCATTTTCTTCATCCCCTCAATTGGGACATCCACTTTACTTTTCTTTACCCCATCAACACCAGGGGCATATTTGACAAAGAACTCTGTCATCCTCCTTTTCTTCGTTATCAAATCGACAATAGAAGTATCCAAATCAGACGAGGAGTCTCCCACACTTGCTCGAGACGTTAGCGGTTGATCAAGATCGATTACCGAAAGAGGTACAATAGAACGCATAATAAAAGACGAGGTGGTATTTTTGTACCTCAACAAATAAGAAGCAGCTCTAATGTGCTCCTCAGCAACTGATTGATGCAAGCTCCAGATAAGTTTTAAATCCTTTATGTTAACGTCAATCTCTTTTAGAAGCTTCCTTTTACTGTCAACTGTAACAAACAAAATTAATATTAGTGACGTATTTTGTCAAACAAGAAGAAGGCTAAATTAAAAAATTAAAAACAACCTATCTATAAAACGAACATTTGGGACCTTGATATGGAAGGTGTTGCCAATTTTTCATCACAACCCCATGATCAAAGTAGTTCCTATTGGCGTCAGGAAGATTGACAACTAAAGCTCTATTCGAAAACCTAGTTTTCAAATAAAAAGTTGTGTCATTGGTAACCCATCTATAACAAAACATAATTTCAGGAATTCCTAAATGAGTTCCATGAATTTGATTCAACCTATATACGCCATTAACTACCCTCCATGTATTTGGAGCTACCCTTGCAGGTACAATATCAAAATATTGGTAAAACTCCAAACACAAGGCATTTGGCGGGAAAGAAAAGCCACACTCCGCTACAAAAAGGGAGGGAAACCAATCTCCCTCCGCCAGAGAAAACAGAATAGAAGGACAAGAAAGTTCCTCCAAAATAACCCAAGAAGGAATTAAAAAATCAGTCCTGAATTTATCTAAAGATTCAACAAGGTAAACCATGATGACTAAAGCAAAGAAAGATGAAGGAAGAAAATCTTACAGAGAATGGAGAAATCGGCTAATGATGGACGACGGAAGAACGACAGTACGAAATAGAGAGAGAAATTAAAGAGTTCAGAAAATGTGGATGTGAAAAGTAGAAAACAATGGGATTTCTGTCGCTCTTAAATACCTGACATCGAGAAAAGAGAAAAGAAATGACTACCGGGAAAGACATTTGTGTTTCTAACAATTAAATTATGAGAAAGGCGCAAATGTCGAAGCGGATGATTAAATCGTGAGAAAGGCGCAAATGTCGAAGCGGCTGCTAAAAATTCAAAATATTTACAAGTTTGCCATTACGCGCTTAAATGGAAAAACATACAGTAAAAATGTCCCAAGTGTTGGAGATCTGTAATCCAGGCATATCTTAGGCAAAATGTTCCACACTTTCTTATTTAACTTCAACTATGAAACATTGGGGGCTTCTGTTGATACAAAAATTAGTCAGCTGACATGGACCAATTAGACAAAGACATGTGTCAACCTACGTGGCAAATACATACCTTCACCGAGCTACTCAAGAGTCCCGAACTACTCAAGAGTTTCGAGCTACTCAAGCGTACCGAGAAACTCAGGTCGTCCGAGCTACTTAGCATGCAGAGCATCTAACCAAGAAAACCAAAAGGCAACTACGCATTCAATGAACGTCAGATTTAATGTGCATTATTATTGTACAGATGCATATGTCTACTAGAAGACAACACATTACCTTTTCATATGTACAACCTTAAGGCTATAAATTCATTGTAACCCAGTCATAAAAGGGGACTTTGGGATCTCTTGGAAAACCCATGATCGAGATTCAAGGCAAACAATCAGCAATACAATAACAGTGAACATAGGCCATTTTGATAGCCGAACCACTTTAAAAATCCATGGTATTATTTATTTATTCATATTTATATGTGATTAATTAATTAGATTGTATCTAGTTTTTTACAAAAAAATTTATTGAAAGGCCAAATGAGCTTTGCAGATCATTTTTCAAGCTACATCATCTCAGCAAAATGAGAGCATTTATTGCACACAAGCATGTGGGTAACATCTAGTTTTTGAAGACTTTTTATATATTTAAGAGTTGCATTGAAGCCACACAAGAATGACTATGACCAAGAACTAGAGAATTTATTGAGAGCATTTGAATTTACTACTCAACTACTACATTATTCACGAGGTCAATTAATTTACATTCTGCTCAATCATTGAAGAAGAGGACTTAAGCCAAAAATAAGGTTTATTATGAAGTCTCACTTAACAAGAAACTCATATTAGAAATTTTATTTTAAGGAGTTTCATTATTCTTCATTGTACTAAAAATTCAGATTTTTTTTATGCTTTATTGAAGCTTCGGTTTGTAGCGGTGTTTGGTAACTACCCTCAAGTGGACCAAGATCTTGGAGCCGGTATTTGCTTCAAGTGTTTGTAAAATGGTGGTTTGATCCTACCATCAAGTTGATTAGGAATAGTGAAGCGCAAGGATACAGGAGCTGCTATAGGCCCGTGGACATACACCGAGATTTAGCCGAACCACGTTAAATTCTGTGCCATTTATTTTTTCGCACTTTATTTGCTTATTTATTTGTTCTTGATTTAATTTATATTTTCAACACTTAAATTAGCAAATATATTAATTTTGAATATTAGTAAATTTATTTTAAGATTAAAATAAATATTTTTGAATTAATTAATTAATTTCAGAACATTAATTTATATTAAGTACAAAAATTAATTTAATATTTGTGAAGTGTTAAAAGCTGCATTCTAGCTTGTTTAAATTAATTGGTTGTATTTATTTGATATTCTTGGTTTTAATAATTTTCTGAATATAAATTTAACCCAAAAAGTTTGTAAAAACTGAATTCACTCCCCCTCCCCCCCCCCCCCCCATTGAGTATATTTTGGGGGCAACACAACCTATATAGGGTTTAAACAGATTCACACAAATATATTTTAGGGATGTGTTTTGTGAATCAAAAGAGTTTTCTAAAATAAAAATGTCGAAAACTTTTGCAAAGAGTATGAAGAAATCGTTCTGGCAAAGTCTTGAAAAAACTAAAGACGAAACACGTATCTATGAGACATGCATAAATTTTGAGGTGGCGGTTCGTTCGAATGAAAATGAGGCTCGTTCGAATGAGAATAGCATCTCGTTAGAATAAAAGTGGTGCTCGTTCGAACGAGAAGGCTATCTCGTTTTAACTGGCTTCAAACGATACAAAACAGTACGCCTTTATTAGATGTTCGTTAGATGTAGTATTGAACGACACTTCAAACGAGTTTGGCACCTCGTTTGAACAAGAGTGCTTTCTCATTTTAACGAGGATAGTGAACATTTGAAAATTTTTAAATAAAAAATATGCCTCAATTTTTTTTAAACTTAAAAACACTGTTTCAGTTTTAATTAAAATAAAACATCCCAAAATAAATTTAATGAATAAATTTAAATTCCTAACAACTTTACACCTTCGTAATGTGGATATCCTTTAAACTTGAAGATGATGGAGATTTGGTACTTCGTGATGGCTCGAGTCGAAGTGTAACAGGATACGCCAAACTACATGTAAGCCAAAGCTATGAGCAATGATACAAAATTTGCTCTTAAAAATATCCCCCTTTAACTATTCCGGTAGAAAAATAAAACCGAATTCTAAATTACATAGAAAATTCACTAAGAAATAAAAATATCCTAATACCCTCCCAAACCCTAAAAAATGGATTATTGTAAGATAATGATGTCTTTAAATGCCCACTTCTTCTTGTTATCCTCTTGGGCACTTTGTTTTCATCAACTATACTATGCATATGATCTTCCAGAAGTACATACACACATGGAGCAAAGCAAATACCCGTGATGCATAGGGTTTGAAACATGAAATACAACTTATAAGAAATTCTCCCCCATGAATCAAACTCATGTAATCCCCCCGTAATTTGTTCTCCCCCTTTTATTTTGTCTGAAATAGACAAGGAGTAGGATTTAAAACATTAAAATGGAGAGCATCACAAAAATATAGCAATAAAGTGCATGTAATGATACATTCAAAGGCCATATCAACTATTTCTAATTTTTTCAAAATTTTATCAAGTATAAATTTTGCAAGTGCAACACACAATATGGCCATTCACGCACAAATAATCCAAGTGATTCAAGCATTTGTCAAACATGGACTAAATGTAAACCACAAAAACTAAAAACACAATACCGTATATAATATATGCAAAATATATCAATGAAAATTCGGTACACAAATATAGGTATAAACGACCACAAAACATGACACAAAATATATACGCTTACACACTAGCATAGTATCGACGTGTGTAAACGTGTGGAATGGAATGATGTAACAACCCGCCTAATGGGATACCGGGCGATCACTCCTATATCAAATTATAACAGGAGTTACATATGGCTCATTCTTAGCATCACTGTCGAAAATCCATTTAATTACTAATATCCTATTAGGCGAGCGTTAAAAACTTTTACTTAACTACTCTTTTTAACGATCAAAATAAAACATCCACAATTTAATGCGTAAATGAAATAAAAAGGAAAATGAAATGAACGAAAATAACCGAACACTCGGTTCAAATTATACAACCATATCGAATATCGTGCAAAGAATAAATAAAATCAGTTGGACCATTGGCCCGAATGTTTGTACAATATCTCCTATCTAGAGTGCAAGGAAAGAAACGTCTACCGATAACCTGCAAGCATCCACAGCTGCTGCAGCAAACGTCTGACTCGAAAGAATTTCCATTCAGGCGTCCCTGTGTCTGGACACCTATATATATATAATATATAGAAAGAAAGGAGAGTAGATAAACGGGTCAGAGCCCGAATTTTGAAAATATTTTGCAAGTGCATAAATGCTTTATTTTTTTTTTAGAAAAATAGTTTTTATCTCATATTTAAATTGGTATCGCACTCCCATGAGATACCCCTCACCTCTCCTCTAGTAGTGCACACCTAACGCACCCTAACACATACCCTAGTCAAGCTATCCCTGCCTAACTAGTCTATCACCCAACTACTATCCACCCCAGATAGTCCCAGTACTAAGGGCTAAACTTCCCTCCATTCTCAACACTGCACTAAGTTCGTGCGTGGGGTGTCTCGCAAAGCGAAATCCAAACAAGGAACCCCCCCCGATACACTACTACTTGGCAGGGTTAATGGTAGAGATCCATTAGGCCCGTAGCACACACAATGTATAAATATATATATATATATATATATATACATACGTCTACAATATACGTCCGGATAATATCTCCCGGACTGAGGGTTACCAATTGAATTATATCTTTATAATACACATCCGGATCTACCTCCCGGACTGAGGTGTATTCGATACACAAAGTATTTATCAATACTTATCCTTTTCATTTCAAAAACTTCCATTTCCCTTCTCATATCCAGGAAATGTATTTAAAGCCAATTCATTAGCATGAATTGCTTTACCAAAACATATATCTTTTTAAAAGCCAATTTTATTAACATAAAAATGCTTTTCCTTTTTCAATTATCCCATTTCCCTTTTTATACTCAGGAAATGTAATTAAAAGCCATTTTTATTATCATAAAAATGCTTTTACCATATCATATGCTTCCACATCCCTTCTTCCATCCGGGAGTGTTACCGAAGCTAAACATATAACCCATTTCCCTTCCTATATCCAGGAAATGTAATTAAAGCCAATCCATTATCATGAATTGCTTTAATATAAACGCGTTCTAAGACCGCCCGTCCGTATTTCTCCACTGCGCGCGCCCCTAAATGGCTATCATCTTCCAGGGCCAATCATCAAGACAACCTGGGATCCTACATCGCAAGACGTCGGGAAGCGGCCATGTGCCTGCGGAATAGTCAAGACCACACCCGGAATCTCCTAACCAGCGCAGAAAAATATATCAACAAACGCTCACATGGCCTATAGGACTATATCCACCCTGCATTCATTAGCCAGGGGGCTTCACCATACGAACGCAACTTCCCTTATGATAGCGATTTAGAGAGGTGTGTAATCCATATTTTATTAATTATGAAAAACATTTCTCTTTCTATTTTGAAAATATTCATTTTTATATTTTCAAAATCATTCCCATCATAACATATATATATACCTAAATCACACAGTATATACATATCCTATATATTCCTCCTAGAATATATAACCGACCATAATGGCCTATATCATCTAGCGATGACCATAATCCCAAAGATTCCCTCCAGGAATCATAATCATGCATTCATATTAGCATGATTCTAAATCCAAAGTATTTCTTACTTTAATAATCACAATATATCTCAATCCTATTCTAAGGATTTATTGGATATCTCCAATGATATCATTCCACTCTAAGTGAAGTATATATATATATATATATATATATATATATTCCCAAATTATCCTAATTATCTCCTAGGATATACTTAACGATAATCGATATAATTATGCTTTCTATAAGCATAATTATATAGGCCTATATGCCTACGAGAATTATCCTCGGGATTTATCTCACCCGAACAACCTTAAATTCAACGAGTTAAGGATTTCATTTCCTTGAACCCCAAGACTACACCTAGTCCAATTAATCATTTAGAAGTCCCCAATTTAATTTAGGAACCCTAATCCATCAATTTCAGCAAATATTCTATTTTCCTCAAAAATATAGATTAAGGGTTATATACTTAAAACCCTTACTGTACCCTCCTAATTTGCCTTAATTTATGGACCATAAAGTCCTAAAAGGTCCCCTAGGTTATCACCTAATTAACCTCAAAGCAAGATGAAATGGAATCTATCCCATCCAAATCACCCTAAGAAAATTGTCCATTTTCAGCAGGGGTCGATCGATCGACCCATGGCCGTCGATCGATCGAAGGCTTCGATCGATCGAAACCCCATGATCGATCGATCGATCAAGTCGGGCAGCTTCTTCTCCGAGAAGCTGTTTCGGCCATGGAAGCTTCCTCCAAGCTTCCATCTCTTCACCCAACGGCCTACAACTTCTACCAACAACAAATACACCTATAATACGGCTCCTAAACATCCTAGAACCCGGAATCACCCAATATTTTTGGTTAATTACTAAATTTCTCCAATTTACCAATTTTAGGGGTTTATTCGTTTTATCTCCCGAAAACCCGTTTTATCCACGAATACCCAACCCAAAATCATTAGGGTTTGTTATATCAACAATGATATGAGATATTTATTCTCAAAAATAAGTAAAGCAAGTAAACACTTGCCTCGTGGATAAAATCCGACGACCTCGAGCCGAATCCCGCGGAGGCCTGCCGGAATCTCCCCCTTTTTCCTCTTTTCTTCCCTCTCTCTCTCTCTTCCCTCTCTTCTTTCTTCTTTCTCCCTCTCTTCCTCTTTATATAGAGAGAAAAAAGGTTTTAACCCCTTAAAACCCAAAAACGACTCGTTTACCCAATTACGAGCCTATTTAACTCCAAAATTACCCGGAACTCAATTTCGACAATCGAACACTCTTTTTCGACTATCTCGGACATTCCGAGACTCATGGCGCAGTCGAAATTTCCATCCGAGGTACTTGACCACAAATCACTATTCTAACCCAAAATAATTAAATGCGGGTTTTCTACTCATAATCTTACCTCTTTTGTCGCTATACTCCACGGCGACATATAAATAAAATATTTCGACCTACATAGTCCCAAAATAATTTATAACACCCTTCGAAAATCATTAAATCCTCGAAAATCCCAAAAAATTACTATTTTGAGAAATTCTCCAAATTCCAAATTATGGAATTTAATCATCTCCAAAAGGGCGGGTTATTACATACTCCCCCCCTTACAACGGAATTTCGTCCTCGAAATTTAGATACAACTTACACCCTCTAACTAGGATTACTACAAATCCTAAAACCTCAAGGGAAAAGATACTAACCTAATGGTTCCTAACCATACACTATGCGGCTACCGCAATCATAAAGTGACTCTAATACGTCACTTAATACCCATCCTGTAAAATGCCTCTTGGCATGGATTTCAATCTTATATACTACTCCTATCTTAACTAGGCGGTATACCAAACCACCTTACCAAGGTGCCCATACACCTTCCTAACTTGTGCATATCTGCACAAACATTACGAACGTCTGACACGAAACACTCTCTCCCAATAAGGGTCTCCTTTCTTCGGTGTAATACTCATCTATGGGTCCTCCCGACCTGGGAAAGTCCAAACTCCTAACCTCGGCATCACTAACTCTATCGAGCCTACATCCTACAATGCTACTATCTATGCGTTACCCTACCTAAGAGAAACGAGTATCCTAATTATATCCCTAGTGCCCAAGGCCTCTCTCAACTCTCGATATTTTCTTGGTTTCGTGCGTGGGACGTCTCGCCAAAGCGAAATCCAGACAAGGAACCCTCCCGTTACACTACTCCCTCGCGTTGTCGGTTATCGAGATATAACGACCTAAGGCACACCAGTGGGACGTCCTAAATCTTACTAAACTAACCTACAAACGCATTCCTACTATCTTATCCTTCCGCCCATACAGAAGGAAACCTAACTACTCAAAGTGCCTACTCTTTGTAGGAACACTTCTTATATCACACCGATCACATATTTCCCCCAAATTTGCCTTCTTATTAAGGCCTGGCTATCATCCTCAAATCAAATTCTCTAAGTCCAACTCCACCCAACTACTTGTGGCGAGAGGACCACTTTAGTGCTTTTCCATAGCACAATATTTCCATAAGCGTACCATCATCATAGGGCTCGTAGTCTATAGTGGTTCATCCACACTATAAGACTAACCCACATCCTTGCATCCCATAACAGCTCTCCACGCCCGGCGCCGTTAAGAGTCATGTGTGGAGTGTCTCGCAAAGCGAAATCCAAACAAGGAACCCCTCCACACATTAACACTTGACTTCGTCGGTCTCGGAGTCTCATTATTTCAGACATGAAACCGGGACAATCCTATCCCTTATCAACGAAAGGTGGTCTGAACTCCTATCTCTAACTAAGAGTCACACCACCCAGAGCTCACACTATTTCTAAGTCCTTGCGCAAACCAGTACTGAGCTAAATCTTACAGCTCAACAACGATCCTGTGGGCCTTAAATTATATCTATAAGGTTGCCACATATACAAACCAAAATAAGGAAGCCTCTGCTCATCGAGGTTCCATCAATCCATAATAACAAAGGTGTACTCAACCTGTATCCAGGTGAGACACCGCAACCACAATATGTTCCTTCCAGGAACCATGGACACGATAGTCTTGCCATCATTAGCCTGTTATCGCTCCGATATACCATATACCTCATACGTATATATACAAAATATAATCACCCGCCTCTTTGGAGAGTGAAGGAAAACAAAATTCCGTTATCGCGGAAAACACATGGGCCTACATTATTATGTTATCGAGACCGAATACAAAGCTCAAATTACACACACGAGTCTAGGGCTATCGAACACCACAACTTCATCTAGCCACACCTCTTACCAAAATTTCTTAACTCTAGGCCCCATCCGGGCACCCTAGCCTTGTCTTTTATTCCTACCGGAAAAGACTATCCGTGTGGCTCCTCACTCCACAACACCATTTCCATCATTGGTCTTCCTGACCATCATGGAGTTGTCAACACCATCTGACTCTATAGCCTCGCTCCTTACAATCACCTTACAAATCCTCTTAACTCCTTCGTTAAAAGGAAATTCCACCACCGGTTCCAACAATCCTCCCTCATTAAATCTCCCCATGTGGATGTCTCCTCAGGGGCACCTGAACACACCCACATTCTCCGTAAGTGTTAACGACATTTCTCTAGTGAGCATATCCTTCCTGGAAAGGACTCATTTTTCATTGTACCTTCCTCACCTTGGTACAAAGTTCACTTCTCCATAATGTTCTTTATTCACTGTCGGTCTTTGGCCGACCCTTATGTGAATAATTACGAAACGGAATTCTTCTCTTTCCTGCAGTATCATGGGGACTCACGGTTAAAACTATCCATAAGATCCCTTTGGAACCCTTATCTCCTCGGGGTAATTCAACTTGAGTACCACTTTCTACCACAGTAGTACTTGGTTGCTCATAACTACTATACTTTAGTAGCCGTTGCAACAATCCTTAGCAATTTTGCCACAAGGAGAGTGGCCTCTACTAAGGTCCTCGTCCCCAACTTCTACCAGCTTCCCCAGCTAAGCTCCACCTCCTGCTACCCTCCGAGCTCCGCACCCGATTCTCAACGAGCGCTTAAGAGATTTTTATAATCTTCTAATATGGCAGGAGAACGAAATCTCATAAGAGAAATCAGCAATCCTATTCCTGGGGCTCTATAACAAATCGAGAGCAACGCTGAAAGCGTAGTACGTTCGCACAGATTCCTAAGGACACTAGAACCTGATGCTCTGATACCATCTGTAACAACCTGCCTAATGGGATACCGGGCGATCACTCCTATATCAAATTATAACAGGAGTTACATATGGATCATTCCTAGCATCACTGTCAAAAATCCATTTAATTACTAATATCCTATTAGGCGAGCGTCAAAAACTTTTACTTAACTACTCTTTTTAACGATCAAAATAAAACATCCACAATTTAATGCGTAAATGAAATAAAAAGGAAAATTAAATGAACTAAAATAACCGAACACTCGGTTCAAATTATACAACCATATCGAATATCGTGCAAAGAATAAATAAAATCAGTTGGACCATTGGCCCGAATGTTTGTACAATATCTCCTATCTAGAGTGCAAGAAAAGAAACGTCTATCGATAACCTGCAATCATCCACAGCTGCTGCAGCAGACGTCTGACTCGAAAGAATTTCCATCCAGGCATCCCTGTGTCTGGAAACCTATATATATATAATATATAGAAAGAAAGGAGAGTAGATAAACGGGTCAGAGCCCGAATTTTGAAAATATTTTGCAAGTGCATAAATGCTTTATTTTTTTTTTAGAAAAATAGTTTTTATCTCATATTTAAATTGGTATCGCACTCCCATGAGATACCCCTCACCTCTCCTCTAGTAGTGCACACCTAACGCACCCTAACACATACCCTAGTCAAGCTATCCCTGCCTAACTAGTCTATCACCCAACTACTATCCACCCCAGATAGCCCCAGTACTAAGGGATAAACTTCCCTCCATTCTCAACACTGCACTAAGTTCGTGCGTGGGGTGTCTCGCAAAGCGAAATCCAAACAAGGAACCCCCCCGATACACTACTACTTGGCAGGGTTAATGGTAGAGATCCATTAGGCCCGTAGCACACACAATGTATAAATATATATATATATATATACATACGTCTACAATATACGTCCGGATAATATCTCCCGGACTGAGGGTTACCAATTGAATTATATCTTTATAATACACATCCGGATCTACCTCCCGGACTGAGGTGTATTCGATACACAAAGTATTTATCAATACTTATCCTTTTCATTTCAAAAACTTCCATTTCCCTTCTCATATCCAGGAAATGTATTTAAAGCCAATTCATTAGCATGAATTGCTTTACCAAAACATATATCTTTTTAAAAGCCAATTTTATTAACATAAAAATGCTTTTCCTTTTTCAATTATCCCATTTCCCTTTTTATACTCAGGAAATGTAATTAAAAGCCATTTTTATTATCATAAAAATGCTTTTACCATATCATATGCTTCCACATCCCTTCTTCCATCCGGGAGTGTTACCAAAGCTAAACATATAACCCATTTCCCTTCCTATATCCAGGAAATGTAATTAAAGCCAATCCATTATCATGAATTGCTTTAATATAAACGCGTTCTAAGACCGCCCATCCGTATTTCTCCACTGTGCGCGCCCCTAAATGGCTATCATCTTCCAGGGCCTATCATCAAGACAACCTGGGATCCTACATCGCAAGACGTCGGGAAGCGGCCATGTGCCTGCGGAATAGTCAAGACCACACCCGGAATCTCCTAACCAGCGCAGAAAAATATATCAACAAACGCTCACATGGCCTATAGGACTATATCCACCCTGCATTCATTAGCCAGGGGGCTTCACCATACGAACGCAACTTCCCTTATGATAGCGATTTAGAGAGGTGTGTAATCCATATTTTATTAATTATGAAAAACATTTCTCTTTCCATTTTGAAAATATTCATTTTTATATTTTCAAAATCATTCCCATCATAACATATATATATACCTAAATCACACAGTATATACATATCCTATATATTCCTCCTAGAATATATAATCGGCCATAATGGCCTATATCATCTAGCGATGACCATAATCCCAAAGATTCCCTCCAGGAATCATAATCATGCATTCATATTAGCATGATTCTAAATCCAAAGTATTTCTTACTTTAATAATCACTATATATCTCAATCTTATTCTAAGGATTTATTGGATATCTCCAATGATATCATTCCACTTTAAGTGAAGTATATATATATATATATATATATATATATATATATATATATATTCCCAAATTATCCTAATTATCTCCTAGGATATACTTAACGATAATCGATATAATTATGCTTTCTATAAGCATAATTATATAGGCCTATATGCCTACGAGAATTATCCTCGGGATTTATATCACCCGAACAACCTTAAATTCAACGAGTTAAGGATTTCATTTCCTTGAACCCCAAAACTGCACCTAGTCCAATTAATCATTTAGAAGTCCCCAATTTAATTTAGGAACCCTAATCCATCAATTTCAGCAAATATTCTATTTTCCTCGAAAATATAGATTAAGGGTTATATACTTAAAACCCTTACTGTACCCTCCTAATTTGCCTTAATTTATGGACCATAAAGTCCTAAAAGGTCCCCTAGGTTATCACCTAATTAACCTCAAAGCAAGATGAAATGGAATCTATCCCATCCAAATCACCCTAAGAAAATTGTCCATTTTCAGCAGGGGTCGATCGATCGACCCATGGCCGTCGATCGATCGAAGGCTTCGATCGATCGAAACCCCATGATCGATCGATCCATCAAGTCGGGCAGATTCTTCTCCGAGAAGTTGTTTCGGCCATGGAAGCTTCCTCCAAGCTTCCATATCTTCAGCCAACGGCCTACAACTTCTACCAACAACAAATACACCTATAATACGGGTCCTAAACATCCTAGAACCCGGAATCACCCAATATTTTTGGTTAATTACTAAATTTCTCCAATTTACCAATTTTAGGGGTTTATTCGTTTTATCTCCCGAAAACCCATTTTATCCACGAATACCCAACCCAAAATCATTAGGGTTTGTTATACCAACAATGATATGAGATATTTATGCTCAAAAATAAATAAAGCAAGTAAACACTTGCCTCGTGGATAAAATCCGACGACCTCGAGCCGAATCCCGCGGAGGCCTGCCGCAATCTCCCCCTTTTTCCTCTTTTCTTCCCTCTCTCTCTCTTCCCTCTATTCTTTCTTCTTTCTCCCTCTCTTCCTCTTTATATAGAGAGAAAAAAGGTTTTAACCCCTTAAAACCCAAAAACGACTCGTTTACCCAATTACGAGCCTATTTAACTCCAAAATTACCCGGAACTCAATTTCGACAACCGGACACTCTTTTCCTACTATCTCGGACATTCCGAGACTCATGGCGCAGTCGAAATTTCCATCCGAGGTACTTGACCGCAAATCACTATTCTAACCCAAAATAATTAAATGCGGATTTTCTACTCATAATCTTACCTCTTTTGTCGCTATACTCCACGACGACATATAAATAAAATATTTCGACCTACATAGTCCCAAAATAATTTATAACACCCTTCGAAAATCATTAAATCCTCAAAAATCCCAAAAAATTACTATTTCGAGAAATTCTCCAAATTCCAAATTATACTTAATTATGGAATTTAATCATCTCCAAAAGGGCGGGTTATTACAAATGAATGGGCATGAATTATATACAAATGAATTATGACCTAAATACTCAAATATTTTCAAAAAGTTCTAATTGATCGTAAAACTTTATCAAACTAAGATTTAGCTTTAAGTAACAAGATAAAGTGAACTTAATGAACAAACAAGCATAATGCACACAATCCTAGTATATTTATGATTCTACAAATCAATAGCGCCATGACAAAATAAGCATAACTAGGATTCACTGTGCAAACCCGTTGATCTTCAATTAAACACCCTCAAAAGATAAGCATATGTCATATTTTCTTTCCTTATCTTTTCTTTTCTTTTCTTTTCTTTTCTTTTCTTTTGAAGCTAATGATTTTGAAAGAACAAGCAAATTGAACTATATTGGATCCTTATTGGCATTTTTTTTTATTGCCTTTAATCTTTTACTGGGGTCTTTCCAATGGTGGCTTTCATGCAAAGGAGATTTTCTCCTTTCGCAGCCCATTCCCGTGTACCCTCATATTTTTTATTACTAAACAAAATTCTCACGGGCAACGGTTCTCGCATGCACAAATCCCCCATAGTTCACGAAGCATGTAAATGGCAAGATAGAACATCTCACAAAGCTTAAATATACATGTGAAGCTAAACGTTCAAAGAGCTTGTGCATGTGTGTGCAGAGGCATATACAAAGTTTAATCCATAAAGCAAATTAAGTTCGAAACAACTCCATGCAAGCATGACTAAAAACAATTTAAGCATCTAAAATCATAACCAAATGTCCCAGCCACGTGGAAAGTACGGAGTGAATTGGATTCAAATACACCAATATGCCACGCCAAATGTATAAAACTAAAATACACAAATACTAAAAATCTTTTTGTATTTTTTTTTAAATTATCAAAATAATATCTTTTTGTATTTTTCAAATACGATTGAATAAAAGAATAATAAAATACAAAAGATACATATATCACAACACTAGCAAACATATATCATGAAGCACAACTAGAGTATGACAAACAAAATTATGCAAGCAATCACCCATAAGATATAGCATGTGATGAGTCATTTGCAAGCATGTGAGAATCAATTAGTCTAACATCTAGTACCTCCAAAACGGATTTACTAACCCAAATAGATGTATACTTAACGTATAGGAATTTAGGAACCAAGGGGACATCAGACTTCAACTTCACAGGACCTCTTACAAGATCATAAAAAAACGACCCAAGGTGACCTTTCCTACCACAATGCGAACATGTGTAAATGCGAGGAATGTTACATATGGGTTGACCTTTTCTAACGTTCTTGGATTTAGTTGACCCTCTAAAACATACAATGGTCTTGGCTTTAGCAACGGAAGCATTAGGATCAGAGAAGCCGGTACCACCACTACTCGAGTCTTTTAGATCATCTTTTAACTTTAAAATTTTAGACTCGAGCAAATAATTAGACTCTTCAAGTTTTAAGGACTCCATTTTAAATTTTTTAACCATTACTAAAATGTTATCCCCCTAAACACAAGCAAAATTATCCCTAAGAGTCTTCTCTTATGCCTTAAAATCATGAATTAATTTTTCATTTTCCTCAATGACACGTACACAAACCCTAAAAACTTTTGAATCCTCTAAATCTTTTTCTAATAACCGGACCTTATCATCGCTATTTTTATTGGACCATTCTAAATCTTTAAAATCACGGTCCTTGACAAAAAGCTTCTCACAAAAGAAATCTCTTTAATTTTGAACAGTTTGCAAAAGATCCTTAGCATATTCAAAACGACACTTTTCTTTTTTCAAGAATTTCAATTCTTTTAGCAAACTTCAAATTCAAATGATTTAATTTTTCAGCATGATTATAAAGCTTAATAAACTTATCTTGAATATCTACATCATCATTATAATGGAAATCCACTAATACAAACAAACAAGAGAGAGATGAATCAATAACCACCTTAAAAGCACTAAATAAGCATCCTGCGCGATAACTTAGTGTAACCGACTCTAATACCAATTTGAGAGTGTGCTATAGGTATAATGGCATAACTTATTTAATTAGATATCAACCCATGAACACAATTTATCTTTTTACCCTAATATATGCATCTAGGTGACAAAACAGATAAAGTAAAGCATGCAAACAACAAAGGCAAAGTCTGAGGAAAAATCCCTTATGGGCAAAACCTCTTATTTAAGCACTTTAGAAATAATATAAGATAGTCGACTTGCAATACTACTTGAAACCAACTACAAGTATAATGCACTATTCTTCGTAAGATCTCTAAAGAATACTACTCGGTCAGGAGCAATCCACATGCGGCAGTCTACCCTCGGCATCCACCGATCAACGTTTATCTTCAGTAGTGATCCCCTCGAGAATCACAAGATCAGTAGTGGAGATGATATTTCCATAATAGTTGTGCATACAAGGATACAAACTATCTATGCTTTAAACAGATTCACACAAATATATTTTGGGGATGTGTTTTGTGAATAAAAAGAGTTTTATAAACTCAAAAGGTTGAATTTTTTTGCAAAGATTATGCAGAAATCATTACGGCAAAAGTCTTGAAAAAACTAAACATGAAATATGTATTTATAGGGCGTTCATAAATTTCGAGGTGGTGACTCGTTCGAAAGAAAATGAGTCTCATTGAGATATCGGTGCTAGCGGGGCGCCACAACAGCAGGGTAGGCAACAGGAGGGGGATTCCTAGCAAGGGGACTCGGCTAAGAGGTTCAGGTCGGGTAATGGTAGTTACAAATATGGACATTTAATCCAATAACATTCTTCTCAGGGCCAGCGGGGTTAGTGAAACCAGACTAGATGCATTAGGGTCATTGAAATCAGGTCCAACAGAGCCATAGATAGGTGCAGGCTCACTAGGGCCAGAGGAAGGCAAATTTTGGATGTTTTGTATGTGAGGAGCAGGGCCACATGTGACGTGCATGCCCAAATAGGACTAGGGGTCAGCAACAAGATGCCCAGAAGGGGTTGTAACTACCGCAACTGCCAGCCCCACCAGTAGTTCCAGCATTGTTGCCTTCGCAGGGGCACTTACAATTTAGGCGTGTCTATAGCGTCTGTGGGACAGTTTTGCCACCAGCACCGCCAATAGTCGAGGATATATTTCCTATCCATGGGCACATAGGGCAGGTATTATTTGACACAGGAGCGTCACACTCTTTTTATTAGCACTAAATTCACTCGGGAGACGGGTTTAGTGGATACATCGTCTGATATTATTATGACTAAAGATTTACCGTAGAGTAGTGGGCCTCTCATTCATTCTTAGGAGTTACTGGGGTTACCGTCGAGTCGGGAGATTAAGTTTTGACTTAACACCGAGGACTAGGATGATAGCACGTGCATCGTACCGTATGTCTCCTTTAAAGATGTGGGAGTTGAGAGATCAGATTCAACAGTTTTGGGGCCAGTGTTTTATCTATATGAGTACCTCAACTTAGGGTGCCCCAGCACTGTTTATGAAAAATAAAATGGGTCGTTCAGATTGTGTATCGACTATCGAGAGTTGAACAAGGTCACGATTCAAAATAAGTATCCATTGTCGCGTATCGATGAGTTGTTTGATCAGTTGAGAGGAGCAGCCTACTTCTCAAAAATTGATTTGAGATCAAGGTACCATCAGTTACATATCAGGGAGTAAGATGTCCCTAAGATCGCATTTTTTATAAGATACGGGTCGTATGAGTTTGGGGCTATGTCGTTTGGACTAGCCAATGCACCAGTAGTTTTCATGATCCCACGAAGAGAGCGTCTAGGGATTTCTTAGATCATTTAATCATTATCCTCATAGATGACATTTTGGTTTATTCTCGGACAGAGGGCAAGTATATAGAGCATTTACATATGGTTCTTCAGACATTACAAGCCCATCAATTATATGCCAAGTTAGAGAAGTGTGGATTCTGGTTATGATATGTATAATTCTTAGGTCATATTGCCTCCGAAGGAGGGATTTATGTGGATCCAAGTAAGGTGTTAGTGGTGAGGGAGTGGGGACAACCCATGACACTCATGGAGGTTCATAGTTTTTTAGGGTAAGCAGGTTACCCTCGTCGATTTATTAGAGGATTTTCGAAGCTTGTGGGTCCCTTGACGAATTTGACTCATAAGGGAGTACCTTTTATTTTGGATGATCACTATGAGTTAGCTTTTGATGAGATAAAGGATAAGTAGACTTCGGCACCAGAGCTCGCATTAACTAGGGGAGGAGTGGAGTACTTTATTTTTATTGATGCGTCCTTAGCGGGACTTGTGGGAGTTCTATGGTAGGAGGAGAGGGTTATAGATTTTTCATCTCGCAAGCTTAAGTCCCATGAGAAGAACTATTGATTAGGTGTAATTATTTCATATTTATCCCATTAATTTTGATTCTTTTATGGTCCCGTTCATTGTCATTAACGTGAATTTATCTCATATTTATGCTACTAACCCTTTTGGGTAAGTACTTCTTGTTTGTGTATTTCTCGTGTGTTTTACAGGTATTTCATGCAAGTACATATGGGAGAGAAATGGAAACAATAAAAGAAAAAAGGAAAAGGAAGTTGAAGGACATTTTTTTAATTTTACAGCTATAGTCCGGAGGTGGATCAAGCTGGAAAGTTGAAGAATATGCAATCACAAAAATACTGGAAAAATGGCACCTCCATCCGAGCTACGGTGAAGAAGTTATGCACATATGAAGTTGAGAAGAAAATCTAGAGGCAAAAGAGGGATTTCAGAAAATGGACAAGGGAACAGGTTCGCTGGCACCCCCGAACCGGTTCGGATGACTTAAATGCGAATTTTTCATTTATTCTGATTTTTCTCCTAGAGTTGTATGGGGTTAGGACTCTTGTAAAAAACGGGTTCATTGAGTTGTAAACCAACATTAATCATATCTCACATAGCTTTAACCTAGCTTTGAGAGAAGAAAAGAGGTAAGAACACAATAGATTATTTAGACACCAAGTTTATGCTTTGTTGAGTTTTTTCATGCAATAATCAATAGAAGTTGTCTTTCTCTATCTTGATCCCTGCTTTGATTGTTTTTCTAGTTTTCTTGCATTGTGTATTCATTATTGCATGCTTAGATACGTATTAATGATGACTACTTTCACATGCAACCTCAAAATCATGTCTTTGATTAGTAACGTTATGTCCGATTAGGTTTCCAAGGATTGGAATGCTTGAGCCCAACCCTAAATGGTTTGCATGGATATAAAAATAAGTTCTTGAGTTAAATAGTTATTTGGAAACGTGACATTTTGTTAATGCAACCATCATAGGACTTTTAACTCCGTTTGCCCTAGGTAATCGGGGTGTTTAAGATTGCGACGCGCGTGTTAACCATCTCGTCATGTACTTTATTTTTATTCTTTATTACGTATTGTGCGGGTTCATTCCTTTATATATGTAATACTTTAAATAAATAAAGTTTTCGTTTCAATTAAGTATTTAATTCTTAACTAGTTTTGTATCTCGTGAAATTACTAGGGGTTAGGAGATTGTATTATGACCTTACATTTCTTTCATAGTAATTAGTTAGTAAATTGTTAATATTGCATGCATAGTTAATTTAGATAAGATTTCTTTGCTTACATTAACAGTACTATATACTCTCATCACAATCATATTTTCCTTCCTTTTTCGTGAGTCAATCGTTAGGGTTAGTCGTCTTACTTAGTAGTCGTCACGAGCGATCGTCTAAGTCCCTGAGTTTGACACCTGGTTTACCGAATTATTACTTGAGCGATTGGTTTATACTTGAGCCGCAATTCACACTCACTAGAGACACTTTTTGAGTCGCATCAAGTTTTTGGCGCCGTTGCCAGGGACTAGGTATATATAATAGGTTAGGTCGAGTTAATTTTATAATTTGACTCTAATTCTTGAAAAAATATCCAAAAATCCAAAAACAATCATAAAATAAAAAATTCCATAAAATCAGAAAATTAAATAGAAATTCCAGAAATACTTTCTCTGTCCTTAAATGCAAAAAATAATCCTCCTAGTCTTATCATGAGTACGGGATAATCCTACGATAGATCTTAACACCGATAGACCATGCACCCCAAACGTTCTGCACCTCCTATGCCGCCCAAATCCGTTATGAGTCACATTGCGAGTCAGATGTCTAGGGCATCTAGTGAGGATATTGAGTCATTAAGAGAGAGAGCGATGTCAGACAACGCTAGTTATGGTACGGGTGAGGGCGAGTTACTGTACCACCCAATAAGAGACCTTTTTTATCCCGAGCGAGCCATCACTTCGGGATGCATTATACTCCCGTATAAAGCGGGCCAGTTTTGTTTTAAAAATGGGATGATCCAGATTCTTCCAACATTTCACGATATGGAGTCGAAAAATCCTTACCTCCACATTCGACAGTTATATGAGGCGTGCGAGACTTTCACGGACCAAGCATGCATTCAAGACGTAGTGCGTATCAAGCTTTTCCCCTTATCCCTGAAGGATAAGGATAAGACATGGCTTTGGTCACTAGCTACCAACTCGATAGCCACATTGAGGGATATACAGGCCAAGTTTCTCCAAAAGTTCTTTCCCTCAGATCGGACTAATGTGATTAGGGATTAAATTCAAACATTTAGACAAAACGAGAATGAGCCCTTTAATCGATTTTGGGAGCATTTCAATGAGTTAGAAAGCATGTGCCCACATCACGATTTTAAGAAGTGGAGACTCGTCTCCTACTTCCATCATGGGCTAAGCTTAACTTCTAAACAACTCGTTGAGACCATGTGCGAGGGAGAGTTCTTAGGGTTAGATGTAAACGATGCGGAGGCCCACTTTAATACGTCGCCGAAACTACTCAAGTGTGGGACACGACGGACCTAAGTACCCAGCCCAATCCTAGACAAACTTTCACGGCTCCTACTTCATCCGAATTATATCAATTGGATAAGGAAGTCGAATTAAAACTCCAAACTATTCAACTATAAAATAGGCTAGAGGATATAGGCGAGGGCTACGGGGAGAGACATATCCGGATCCATTCGAGCATTGAGAGAGAATGTGTGTGCAATTAGTAGGGCAGAACATTCAACAAAGTAATGCCCGATGATACCCGCCTACAAAGTGATGCTCCAAGAGCAAGAGGAAGCGGTAGGAGCTCTTAAGGGTGACTTTAATACCCCATACGGGAATTCTCATAATCCTTCGTGGCAGAATCATCCAGGTTTTAGTTATGGGCAACCAAACGCTGCATTGAATCCAAATTTAATGGTTGCCCAACACCCGCCACCGCTCTCGATTTTCCACCAAGATCCACCCATACAAGCACTTCCTCCTGCACCCTATATTAACCCCCAGCGAAGAAGTCTCGAGGACACTTTGAATCAATTCATGCAAACTCAGTCAGCGATAAACGCTCAAAACAACAAAAAAAATTCCAACTTGAAGACGTCACTCTAAGTTGCAATCCTCCCTAAGTGTCCAAGAGAAGGACAAGATTTCCGCCCAAGGCCAAAGATCTCCCCAAGGTCAAAATTGTGTTAGATATAAACCTGATAAAAAATCAAGAGCAATATAGCGCGGTAACCACTCTATGTAGTGGAAGAGTTATTGATTTGTCAACTCCTCCATAAGACGCGCAAAATGATAAGGAGATTTCGCCTCACACAAAAGAGGTCAAAGATTTACCCGCGAGAAAGAGCGGTAATGATGATATAGTCAGGACCGAGGTGGTTGTGATTCCTCCCATTGTTACGCTATACCCTCAACGGTTTGTATCCCACTCGAAAGAGACTACCCGTGACAATGTTTTAGACGTTCTTAAGCAAGTAAATAGTAATTTACCTTTCCTTGAAACCATAAATTGCTAAGTTTCGTAAGAACTTTCTCACGGAAAAACGAAGGTTAAAGGTAAAGAAAAATGTGTTTTTGGCATAAAACGTCAATTCAGTACTGTTAAGCGATCTTCCACCAAAATATAAAGATCCGGGTGCACCAACCATTTCGTGCATCGTGGGGAAAAATAAAATTAAGAGAGCACAAATAGATTTAGGGGCGAGTGTTAACATTCTCCCCTACTCCATTTATAAACAATTAAATTTGGGAAACCTTAAGCCTACAAAGATGACTCTCCAACTCGCGGATCATTTCATGAAGATACCTCGGGGGATCGTTGGCGATGTGATCGTCCAAGTTAGATTTGTCATTTGGGACGAATAGCCCTCCACTTTACCGAGTAATCACGTTCCCCTGATCCTTGGCCACCCATTCTTATCCAAGACTAATGCATTGATTAATATATGCAATGGAAAAATTCAACTGACGTTCGGGAATATGGCTCTAAAAATAAATATCTTAAACATCGCCAAGCACAAGGGTGAATCACGAGAGACGGATCTTATGGAAGAGACATAAAAAAAATCACGTTGAGAGAACTCACACAAGAGAGCCGTTAGGGATATGTCTTATCACATCAATCGAGAGCGATAATTATGACATTGATCGAGAGTTAGAGGAGGCATGTTTAATTACGCCTATTGAGATCGAAAAAGAGCATACAAATGTGAGCAGGGGAGAGAGTTGAGATAAGAGTAAGAGAGAATATTTAGAGATCGAGTAAGAGATAGAGTTAGGAGATATGAGCCTAAAGGACTTTGAGAAAGAATTAGAGCCAGTGGACGAGAATCTCAATATACAAGTCCAATCGTTATTAGACACTTTTTGTCACCTAGAGGAGAACGAATGGAAAGATCGGATAGATGAATTCCTTCTTTATGACCGTCCACCCACGCCAATTGAGTTATCGGATGCGACCAAGGAGAGGACTAGTGTTATGTCTGAGTTAGAGCTCAATCCAAGGAGTCTCAAGTGTAAAGGGAATTTAGGTTTAGCATGTCCTTTCAATTTTTACCGAGATATTCTCTCCAGATCGGGACAAGTATGTTGCGATTCAATTGAGCACCATGATGATATCATTCAAATATTTCATCACGAGCCTCGAGATGCCCCCCAAACCTATAGGGTTGATCCGCGCTTGTTCCGACTGTTGGTTTAGGATGTGAGGAAGATGGAGAATAAGAGAGCATTTGACACTGTTCATGGGGTCGGGCGAGTTTAGGATAAAAAGAGAGGTTGTCACACCGTCGACGTCTATGGGGTGATTTTTGTTGTATACTGCCGAGTAAATTTTGTTTTAGGGTAATAAAGAGGTTCGTATAGGTCGTGATTTATAAATTTTAAGAGCACCATGTTGGGTTTTCACGTCCGGGAGAGCATACGCGCGTTACGTGAGCGAGGTTCTCTAGGTGTTTAGGAAAGTTTGAGATACATTGGAGATGAGAGATATGGGGTGGCAACACTTAGAATTGAAGAAATAACAGGAATTAGCAAACTGAGGCACAAAGATTTTTCGAACCGCAAGCCAAACCGGTTCGCTTGCACAATCCGAACCGATTCGGACGACCTAATGGCAGATTCCTCCCCCCCCCCCCCCTTTTATTTTTCCACCAAATTCATTTCCATTTTTACTCCTTACTACTATGACCCATACCCTCACGATCCAAATGCCCCTGGGTCTTCACATTAGTTTCTAGGCATTTCTTTTTCCAGTTCTTGTGCTATTCATTAATTATCTTGTAATAACTTTGTAAATTCTCTATCTCTTCTTTTTGTAATTATGTGGTGCCGTTAATAAAAAAAATTGAATTTTAATATTTGCTCGTTTTACTTTCGCACTTATTCTTTTTCTTATTTAGATTTTAGTCCTTTCGATTGAGGACAATCAAAAGTTTAAGTTAGGAAGGGTGACACGTGCGTATTGGGAAAACTACACAAATTTTTAAAATGTCCATAAATAATTGAAAAATCTCAAAAAATAGAGAAATTTTAAAAAATTTCCAAAAAAATGGAAATTTTTGAAAAAGCCGAAAATATTTTTCTTCAAAATAAAAGAAAATTGGAATTTAAATTCTTCATAAAGATCACTAAAACTTTGTTTGGAGTCTCAAATTGTAAAAATCAAATGCACAAAGCCGAAAATGACCAAAAACGGGAATTAAAAAAAATTGACGACTTTACGAATCAGTGTGGAGATTAATTAACCCGGCGAGATTTTAAGCCTATCAATTTTTGCGAGTATTTAAATCAATCTGAGTTAATGGTTAACTCAAAGTTCAATTTAGCGTTAATAAGTCATTGAAGATCTCTAATTCTTTATTTTGATTGGTTAAGGGAACGATTGAGATGTCGTCTTGAAAACGCGCTAAAACTATTTGAAGAGTGCGCGTTTGTTCAAATAAAGAAATTATTTAATTAAACTCAGTTTTTCAATTAAACCCTAAACATGCATCTAGGTGTGATTGAATATGATGAAATCATGTAAGAACATTCAAACACACACAAGTGAGGAAAAATCCCCCAAAGGGGTAAAACCTTTTATTTTCACTATAATTTGTAATATACGGTTACACGGATTATAATGAAAATAAGTGTGACACAGAAATACCCGCAGGTGTCGGTTCTGATGTCGTCGCCTGGAATCTCCCGAAGGAACTCCAGGTGGGCAGCAATGAAGAAGAGAGGTTTCTCCACAAAATACTCCAGAAGAGTAAATGATCCTCTTGAAGGTTTAACAAATCACATACATAAATGGGAGTGATTATGTGAATAAAGAAGACTTAGAACCTTAAAACACGAAGTCTGTTTTTCTGGACTGTTTCGGCAGAATTCTAGATTGCAAAAAGACTTGAAAAACTTTTAGAGATGAACCAGATATTTATACGAAAATCAAGGCGGCGACTTCATTCGAACGAGATAGGCATGTCGCTTGAACGAAGGACAGGTGTCGTTCGAACGAGATCGCGTGACATCCCTATCTCGCGTGAACGACAGTGCAATGTCATTTAAGCGAGCTCGTCGACCGAGGCACTCTGCTTCTATACTTAGAAAAAATTATGCTTTTGATAAAAAGTAATTTCAGACTTCAAAAATTATTTTCTAAAAAATTCCCAAATATTTATGCAAACGTAAACAACTCCAATAAATCATTTTACCAATAATGCATCGTGGAGTAGTGGGAAACGGTTGAGCAGCATGTCACATGTAGCATGATGTACGTGTGAAGATGATGGATGCATGGATTCGAATCAAGGCCGTCGTGGATGATCGTGTTGAAGAGCCGAATGTAGTGGTATCAGACATACAAACTCTGATCTAGGGAAAACAAAAAAATCCTAGATTCTACCCGGGACATTTATAAAATTATGTCCTTACAAATCTCCCCCTATGTCTGTGCCGGTACATACATAAAAAATCCGAATTTTGCAATCTAAAAAAAAATGACATATAAGATAATATCCCCATAGCCTCAAACTGAGAATACTAAATGACGTGTCTTCAAATCTTCAACTCTTCAAAAACTCCCAAAGCTTTTCTCATCAGGTTGTGCAATCCAATGATAATCAATTTTGTACCTACACACATAAGATAAAGCAAATACCCCGTGACCAGCAGCAGTTTGAAATATAATGATATGCGAAAATCAAAGATCAATTAAGCTTAAGCAAATCATTCGTAAATCAACCAAACACCAAACAATTCTCCCCCATAATTCTTCTCCCCCTTTTTATGATGTCCCCAAATAGACAAATATGAGAAGGAGAAATAAATGCAAAGGGAGAATGTCACAAGGTAATAAACATCTATTTTTGAATTTTTTAGAATTTTTCACACAAAATATACAACAAAGAATCACACCATGAAAGAACACAAAAACAACCAAGTCGATAATAGCGTAAATCTAGGGGAGTGACCAAATTCGATAGGAAAATCAATGCATACAAACATGACATATGTGCACGATGAATATCGGATACTCCTAACGGATGAACTCAAACTCTTCCTTACGTGTAAAAAGATGGTAATATGAGACATGGACTCAATCAAATCAACAAATCAAAGCTCAAAGTTATTTCTACACCAATAACGTTCAAAACGATTTAAGGCTTTTTCAAGACATTCAAGGAAGTGTAAACCCGTTTAAATTCTCCAATCAAACTCCCTTGGATTTATATTTTGAATAGAGGCGATCTAAATTCTCAAACTTTGGAGAATTGATGGTGAAACCTAATGGACCATATTCGACATGAATTGCTTTTTATTGCCTTTAAATTTTTCGAGCTCTTTTAACCTCTTTGGATCCCGGATAATAAAATTCCTCAATTTTTTAGGTCCTGATTTAACGGTGGCTTAGTATTCGCAAAGGCAAAAATGAACCTTTCGTAGCCCTTCCCCCTTTCCAAAAACACACAATCTCACCAAACGGTTTTTACATGCATTCCAATCTTGTCAAGTTTTATTGCATATGGTTAGTTGTATAGACATAATTGAGATAGAAACACTCAAGCCAATATGTGATAGACAAGTACAATAATCAAATAAAGCCGTGCATGTGTGCAATAAAGGAGATATGAGTCAAACATGTAGAAAGATATCACTAATCACATCTCAAAGACATCAATCCATGTAAAGCACATGGATGAAATGATGTAGCATCTCAAATCTCTATCAAATAGTCACATGAAAAATGGAATGAAATTTGTGACTCGGCTATCTTAAATGCTCATCCAAAAAAAGGTGCAAATAAAATACAATTTTTTTTTTGTGCTTTTCTGAAATTTTTATAAAAAGAAAATCTTTTTTGATGTTTCAAAATAAAAAATAAAAAAACAGAAATAGTAATACACATGATACAAACTAGCAATAGGAAGCATATGATATGAACATGAAAAAGCATCATATTCTAGACATGGACCAACCCCTCAGTCAACTGTGCAAATCCCTAAAGGCTTCCTAAGACTCTCAAATCTAAGGGCATCTAAACGTTTCGTGAAAATATCAGCTAACTGACGGTCGGTAGGAACGAAACTCAGGGATACAACTTTCTTCGCAACTAACTGACGTATAAAGTGCTCGCGTATCCTGATGTGATTTGTACGCGAATATTGGACTGGATTGCGGGATATGTGTATCGCGCTAGTATTATCACAGGAAATGGTCATGGTTTCCTGTGAAATCCCATAATCCTCTAACATTTGCTTCATCCACAAGAGTTGCGTGTAACAACTCCCGACGGCGATGTACTTAGCCTCCGTAGTGGACAAAGAGATGGAGTTTTGCTTCTTGCTCAGTCAGGAGACAAGAGCAGAACCAAAATAGAAACACCCACCAGAAGTTCTCCTACAACCATCGACATCCCTGGACCAATTGGCATCCGAATAGGCGGATAAACGGTCGTCGGTATCAAAGGAATACCAAATACTGTATGAGAGAGTCCCACTCACGTATTTGATAATACGTTTTAGAACGAGTAAGTGTGACTCTTTGGGGAACGCCTGATATCGCGCACAGACTCCAACACTAAAGGCTATGTCGGGACGACTGGAAGTCAAGTGGAGAAGACTACCCATCATACTCCGAAACATGGTTTGCTCTACGTCCTTGCCTGAAGTGTCCTTACTAAGCTTGATAGAAGTACTCATAGGTGTATGTGCATTCTTAGCGGAGTCTAAACCAAATTTCTTCACTAGGTCTCTAGCATGCTTGGATTGGGAGATGAACATCTCATCCTCTAGATGACGAACCTGGAGACCAAGAAAGAAAGTAAGCTCACCTACCATGCTCATCTCAAACTCACTTTTCATATCCTCCTCAAAGTGGTGATCACGTTGGGAGAACGTGGATCCAAAGACTATATCGTCCATATAGACCTAGGCAACCAAAATAGCACCATTATCTCTCCTGATGAACAACGTCATATCAACTCCCCCTCTCTTGAAGCCACGGGTAAGAGATAGGAAGTAAGCCTCTCGTACCAAGCATGGGGTGCTTGCTTCAAACCATACAAGACTTTTCTTAGATAATAGACGTGCTTAGGGTTTTCAAACCCTTTTAGTTGTTCCACATAAACCTCCTCCTATAGAATGCCATTTAAAAAGGCACTCTTGACATCCATATGATATACCTTGAAGCGAAGATGACATGCGATGGCGAGTAGTAAGCGGACTCAAGTCTCGCAACAGGAGCAAATGTCTCCCCAAAGTCTACACCATTTATCTGTGTGTAGCCTTGAGCGACCAACCTAGCCTTATTTCTGATTATGGTACCATTTTCATTCATTTTATTCTTGAAAATCCATCGAATACCTATCACATTAGTTTCACTAGGTCGGGGGACAAGTTCCCAGATATTGTTCTTTTTTAACTGAAGCAACTCATCTTGCATGGAAGATATCCAGTGTTCATCCTTGAGTGCTTCTTTGTGATTCTTGGGCTTGACTGTGGACGTGTAGCAATGATGACTAACAACGTTCTCTAGCTGATCACGAGTCTTGACCCCTAAAGTGAGATTGCCAACAATGGCAGTAGGATCATGACCCTTGCGAACCCAAGCAGGTGTGTCCCCTAACACAGGAGTAGGGTCCACAGGGTATGGGTGAGGGACAAGTAGATCACTGTCAGAAAAGTCCTCATCCTCACACTGAAGGCTAGGATCAATAAACGTCGGAGGTTCATCATCTTGCACGGTGACATTTATTGACTCCATAACCTTAGAGCTCTTCAGGTTAAAAACCCGGTACGCTCTACTATTCGATGAATATCCTAGCAATATTCCCTCTTCGCTTCATGAGTCAAACTTTCCTAATTGCTCTCTATCCCGTATGATGTAGCATTTACTCCTGAAGACAAGCAAATATGCAAGGTTGGGTTTTTTTCTTACCAGTCCACAATTCATATAGCGTCTTAAGTGTGTGTGGATGCAGGTAAACACTATTCACCGTGTGGCATGCAGTAGACACAGCCTCTGCCCAAAATCTCCTAGCAGCTTTATGACCTAGAAGAATAGATCTTACCATTTCCGAAATCGTCCTGTTCTTTCTCTCAACAATCCCATTTTGCTGAGGAGTCTTCTTAGCATAAAACTCATGCTTGATCCCAAGGCCGTCACAGTAAAGATCTACATTTGTTTCTTTAAATTTTGTATCGTTGTCACTACGTATTCTATTAATAGTGAATCCGTGTTGATTCTGCAGGACACAACACTTGGTCGTTAAAAACTCTACAGCATCGGATTTTTCTCTTAAAAAACTTACAATCGAATATCTAGAGAAATCATCTACCATCACGAGGATATACCTCTTACCACCCAGACTCTCATTATGATAAGGATCCATAAGATTCATCTCAAGAACATAGGAGGTGGTAATGGAATATAACATTCTGTGAGGGCTATGGATTTTCTTTCCCAACTGACAAGGTCCACAAACCATGGAAGTTGGCTTTTCAAGAGATGGTAAGCCACATACTAGATCCTTTTTAGCAAATTGAGATAAATTTCTAACGTTTACGTGACCTAGACGTTGGTGCCAAAAATCCATAGGATTGATCGTGGCACCGTTGCAGACAAGTGAGGATGTGGGCATAGTCCCATAATAATTATCCTCGGTCCTCACCCCTCATACTAAAAGTTTACTAGCTTGATTATAGATATTACACGCGTCTAGGTCAAACTTTACGGCGAAATCAGTGTCGCACAGTTGGCTAATGCTGAGAAGGTTTGCTTTCAAACCTTGGATGTATAAAACATTCTCTAGCTTAGGAAATTCTGGTAACTCTACTGTATCTCGTCCTTCAATGCTAGACTTTCTCCCATCTCCAAATGTGACTTTACCTTCCTTATAATCCTCAAGGTAGGTAAAAAATGATGCATCACCTATCATATGTCTAGAGCACCCACTATCAAAATACCACTGTGAGGTATTATGTTCTTTGAGAGCGACATAAACAACAAGAGCTTTTTATCTTTCTTAGGTTCCCATGAAGTGGCAACCTTTTGTTTACCCTTGTTGTTGTTGGTTTTAGCCGGGATGCGGGAAGCATTTACTGATGTCAAAGACATTCAACTCAACATGCTCTCTTAGACTATCAAAATCATCAGCATGATGTGGTGGAGCAGTAGTATGTCATGTCCGACCCAAACTATAACAAAACTCCCTGAGGTGGCCTTTTCTTTTGCAATACGTACAAAAGAACACAGTCTTAGGCGGACCTTGGTTTGCTTTTCTTGGTCGAACTCTCCTTCGAGGTTTTTGGCGATGGCCATATGGAGTCGTAGTAAACTCAGGAACTGGTCCAGATGTAATTTGGGACGTGGAGGAACCATCATAACCTATTCCCTACCTATCATCAAAACCTAAAGCGGGGTCGAGGAGCATCTTTCCCATCTTTCAAGATCTGTCCTTGATTTGAACCTTGACTTCCCGATCTCTCTTAAGATCACGAGTAAGCTGAGCTACAAGGGCTTCAAGTTTCTTCCGAGTCTCCAGGGAGGAATGGAGCTCACTCATAAGACTATCCACTTGTTTAGTCAAGTCCCCTTTCTCTTTCTTAAAACAACTCTCTCTCTCTAAACAGTCTCTCTCTCTCTCTAAACAAACTTTCTTTCTCAACACAGAAAGACTCTCTCTCTCTCGCTTTTCCTAAATCTTCCTCTAAAGCGGTGATCCTAAGAACTAACACTTTGTTACGCTTTTTGATTTTAAATGACTCAGAATATAACTCAGCGTAGGCGCGTTGAAGATCACTCTCGCTCTCACTTGCATCATCCTTCCTCTCACTCACATCTTTCTCACTGTCGAGGTGTCCCTGTGAAGTAGAATCCTCATCGTCGTGAGGAGTACTAGAAGTGCTCACATGACTAGCCATGAATGCAGTGAAGTTACACTCATGCGGTGACTCATCTCCAGAGTCCACCGACTCGACCTCACTGTCGTCACTAAGGGTAGCATTAAGGACAGCTTTGCCCTTTTCTCTGTTCAGCCTAGTAGCACACTCAAAAGCTCTATGACCCTTACTGTCGCACTCATAACACCTCTCACTGTCTTTCTTAGGAGGATCTTTAAAACCTTTTTCATTTTTTTTTTCAAATTTATTTTTCTCAAAATTCTTTTTATCTTTGAAATTTCCATTTTTCATGAATTTGAGGATTCTTTTGAAGTTTTTAGCAAACGGGGCCAAATCATCTAAATCAAAGTCACACTCAGAATCTGACGTATCTATTTCTCTTTTTCTAGATGACTCTACCCTCTTTCTTGTCGACCCCTCACTCTAAGTGTAATTCCCTTATCTTTAGACTTGGCAGATTTAGGAAACATATCAATTTCATACGTTTGAAAGTATCCTACAAGTTCTTCTAATTTTAACGTGTTTAAATTACCCGTAGAACTTAGCACAGTGACTTTAGGGATAAAACGCTTAGGCAGTGATCTTATAATCTTTTTAACAACTCTAGCATTAGGAATGTGTTCACCAAGATTGAAGCTAGTATTAACAATATCAGATAACCTAGCATAAAATTCATCAAAATATTAAGTCTCAAGCATTGTGATAGTCTCAAATTGAGTTGTTAAATTTTGCAATTTAGACTCTTTCACACCATTAGTTCCTTCATGGGTAAGTTGCAAAACATCCCATGCCTCTTTTGACGTGGTGCACGTCATTATCTGTCTGAACTCGCCAGGTGTGACGGATCCAGAAATAGCACTTAAACCCTTAGAATTAAAAGATGACCATTCAAATTCCTCTTCAGTCCATGTAGTGACAGATTTTAAATTAGTCACGTTATTAACAATGACGGAGGGAGGAGTCCACCCTTTTACAACCAAAATCCAGACTCGTTCATCAATGGCTTTTAATACAGATCTCATGCGGGCTTTCCAGTAAGCATAGTTTGTCCCGTCAAAAACTGACATTTTATTATATAACTTCTCCATTCTGAACACGCTCTTTTTCAAAAATCAATTTTTCAGAAAATTGATATCTTAGAAAAAATTTGTGGAAAATTACACTGTATAATTATGTAATTGGCTCTGATACCAATTTGAAGAGTGCGCGTCTGTTCAAATAAAGAAATTATTTAATTAAACTCAATTTTTCAGTTAAACCCTAAACATGCATCTAGGTGTGATTGAATATGATGAAATCATGTAAGAACATTCAAACACACACAAGTGAGGAAAAATCACCCAAAGGGGCAAAACCTTTCATTTTCACTATAATTTGTAATATACGGTTACACGGATTACAATGAAAATAAATGTGACACAGAAATACCCGCAGGTGTCGATTCTAATGTTGTCGGCTGGAATCTCTCGCATGAACTCCAGGTGGGCAGCAATAAAGAAGAGAGCGACTTCTCCACAAAGTACTCAAGAAGAGTAAATAATCCTCTTGAAGGTTTAACAATTCATATAGATAAATGGGAGTGATTATGTGAATAAAGAAGGCTTAGAACCTTAAAACACGAAGGTTGTTTTTCTGGACTATTTTTGCAGAATTTGAGATTGCAAAAAGACTTGAAAAATGTGTAGAGATGAACCAGATATTTATACGAAAATCGAGGCGACAGCTTCGTTCGAACGAGATAGACATGTCGCTGGAACGAAGGACAGGTGTCGTTCGAACGAGATCGCGCGACATGCCTATCTCACACGAACGACAGTGCAATGTCGTTTGAGCGAGCTCGTCGACCGAGGCACTCCGTTTCTACAATTAGAAAAAATTATGCTTTTGATAAAAAGTAATTTCAGACTTCAAAATTATGTTCTAAAAAATTCCCAAATATTTATGCAAACATAAACAACTCCAATAAATCATTTTACCAATAATGCGCCATGGAGTTGTGGGAAACGGTTGAGCAGAACGTCGCATGTAGCATGATGCACGTGTGAAGATGATGGATGCATGGATTCAAATCAAGGCCGTCGTGGATGATCGTGTTGACGAGCCGAATATAGCGGTATCAGACATACAAACTGTGATCTAGGGAAAATAAAAAAATCCTAGATTCTACCCCAGACATTTATAAAATTATGTCCTTACACTTTCTAAATTAAAAGTAATCTCGAGGCGCATATGGTAAAATAATTAGTAATTCGGATAAATGAAGTTAGGCCATCGTTTTTTACAAAAAAAAATTATGCATAAAAAGTACTGAAAAATTACCCATTTTGCTATCCATTTTGATCCTAATAAAATATTTCAATTTCGTTTGGTAACCCGAAAAACCCATGAATCCCGGAGTTGTGAAAATTGGAAAATTCATCAATTAATTCCAAATGGTACATAAAAAGGGGCAAAAAAACAGAAAAATGCTCAAACAACAATGAAAAGAAAGAAAAAAAAATAGACAAATGATAAAAAAATATAAAAAAAATAAAGGAAAAAGAAAGAAAAAATGAACAAATGCCCGAAAAGTGCCTAAGTACATCGTATAAAGCCGAATTTTCCAACCATCCCATTTATTACCTGATATACCATAACCCGAGAAAGTCCTAATTGAGTTCGAATAAATCAATTAATTACCGTGGGGAGAGCTAAAACACAAAAATATAACAAGAGAGGTTAATTGGTACGAATAAGAATAACGTTTCCCATTTTCCAAATGACTGTATTCCGATGATGAGATTTATTCACCTCAATTATTTTATCATTCTAATTGAATGCGTAAATTTATGTGCATTATATTTACTCTTTATATCATGCATAATGAGAGAAAATAGTCACATTCCGAATGATTCGTTTGTGAATACATCCATGAGAAATTGAATCAAAACGAATTTTTTGGAAAGTAACATAATAATCAATCGGTGGAAGTTAGCGGTTCAATTCTCGGCTTCGCACACATACACTATGAATTGAGATTATAGAATAAAAATTTACAAGTGACTATTTTTATGAATTTAACTTTATGGTTTTTAATTATTTTGATATTTTCTTGAGTCGAAAAATGAATTTTGTGGGTAAATTAAACCCTCACGAGACACCACTCGTCCTACTAGTGTAGCCTAGGGGTTTAACGATTTGTTGTGTACACAAAATGCAATCGCTTGCCCGCGAAAGAGGTATTCTATCCCATTAAAGTTTTTGAAAGTTTCTTAACTCATACTCTTATTCTTTTACATTGCTCGGGACGATCAAAATTCTAAGTTAAGGGGATTTGATTATGCGTAATTATTTCAAATCTATCCTCTTAATTTTTATTCTTTTATGATCCCGTGCATTGTAATTAACCCAAATTTATCTCATATTTATGCTACTAACCCTTTTTGGTGAGTATTTCTTGTTGTGTATTTCTAGTGTGTTTTACAAGTATTTCATGCAACTAAATACGGGAGAGAAACCGAAACAATGAAATAAGCAAAGGAAATGAAGTTGAAGGGATTTTCTTAATTTTGTAGCCATAGTTAGGAGATGGATCAAACTAAAAAGTTGAAGAATGTGAAATTGCGAGAATACTGAAAAAACGACACGTCAGTCCGAACTACGGTGAAGAAGTTATGCGCATTTGAAATTGAGAACAAAATTTAGAGGCGAAAGAGGGATTTCAGAAAATGGACAAGGGAACCGATTCGCTGGCACCCCCGAACCGGTTCGGATGACCTGAATGCAATTTTTTCATTCATTTTGATTTTTCTCCTAAAATTGTATGTTCTCACACTCTTGTAAAAATGGGTTCATTGAGTTGTAAACCAACATTAGTCATATCTAATATAACTTTAACTTGTTTTTTAGAGGAGGAAAGAACGCAAGAGATTATTTTGGCACAAAGTTTATGCTTTGTAGAGCATTTCATGCAATAATCAATATAGGTTATCTTTCTCTACCTTCATCCCTGCTTTTGATTATTTTTCTGTTTTCTTGCATCGTGTATTCATTCTTGCATGCTTAGATTCGTATTAATGATGACTACTTTCACATGCAATGTCAAAATCAAGCCTTTAATTAGTAACATCACGTCCAGCTAAGTTTCCAAGGGTTGGAATGCATGAACCCAACCCTAAGTAGTTCGCATGGATATAAAAATAAGTTATTGAGTTAAATAATTAATTGGAAATGTGTCATTTTGTTAATGCAACCGTCGTAGGACTTTTAACTCCGTTTGCCCTAGCTAATCAGAGTGTTTAAGAATGCGACGTGCGTGTTAACCATTTCGTCGCGTACTTTATTTTTATTATTTATCACGTATTGTGCGGGTTCATTCCTTTACATATGTAATACTTGAAATAAATAAAGTTTTCGTTTCAATCAAGTATTTAATTCTCGACTAGTTTTGTATCCGGTGAAATTATTAGGGTTGGGGGATTGTATTCTGACCTTAGCTTTCTTTCATAGTAATTAGTAAGTAAATTGTTAATATTGCATGCATAGTTAATTTAGATAAGATTTCTTTTCTTACGCTAATAGTACTATATAATCTCCTCAAAATCATATTTTCCTTCCTTTTTCGTGATTCAATCGTTATGGTTAATCGTCTTACTTAGTAGTCGTCACGCGCGATCATCTTAGTCCTTGATTTCGACATCCGCTTTACAGGATTATTACTTGAGCGACCGGTCTATATTTGAGCCGTAATTCACAAGCAACTACCCCACGCACGATTTGGAGTTAGCGATAGTTATTTTTGCCCTAAGGATTTGGAAGCATTATTTATAGGGAGAGAAGTTCTTGTTTTTCACAGACCACAAGTCACTACAGTATCTTTTCACGCAGAAGGAGCTAAATATGAGACAATGTTTATGGATTGAGTTCGTGAAGGATTACCAGTTCGACATTCAGTATCATTCAGTAAAGTGTGACAAATGCGTTGAGTTGTATGCTTGCAGGGCGGTTGGCAACAGTTCGGAAAGTGAAGTGGGATGAGCTTCGTTAGGAGGAGAAGGTGGTATGGGCTTACATGGCAATGATGATCGTCATGTAACACCCCGCCCGCCCGGGGAGAGCGAACGGAGCGCTAATACGATAAAATTAAACTAAATCCACAAATAACAAGGTATAGAGCATCTAAATAAACCCACAATAATATAAATCCACTAATCTCAATCTCTTCAATTACAACAAGTCTCTCGAATTAAAATTACAACTAACTCGAAAATAAAATACAAATCTCCAAAGCTCTATACATCAAAATAATACAAATCTTTCCCAAACAATCCTCGCTAAAAATCAATCTCCATAGCCCCCCAAAATCCGCGCTAACATGCCACTAAAAGAAACTATGGGGAAGTACACAATACGACAGGAATTATGCTCAACAAATATATGTCAGCGATGAATAAAGCGTAACAACAAGAGTACGAATATTCAAATCGAAATGCAAAGCTCAAATCATTTATCAATATAATTTCTCAACAACACTTTAACCGGGTCACCAGGCCTCACCACATCCGTATATGCTTTATCAAGCCATAGCCCGGGAAACAGGAATTTTGGCGGGTGCCCAACATCCGTGCCATATTAAAATCTCATGACAACGTGCTCATCAACAATATAATGATACCACATGAATCAAAATAATTTCAACAATTATTTTCCAGATTTCAATGAATTTATCAATTCAAATATGAGTTCAATTAACAAGAATTCAAAGAGAATGACACTCGCGAGATTTAAGGAGCATATTATGTAAAACCCTATACCTCAAACCATGATGAGAAACCAACGATCACATCCTCAAGATCAACACAAAAGATCTACAAAAGATCCTCCAAGAACCTCCAAGAACCTCCAACAAAATAGCCCCAAGAACACCTCTAATCTAAGGTTGGAACTCACAAATCTCAAGGGCCAATGTGTATATAAAAATAAGAGGAATATAAAATATATTAGCTGCCAAAATTTGTGCCAAAAGTATGTTAAAAGTCTTGCCCACGACTTCCTTTTATAATGCAAAGAATGAAAAGTTGGAATCCAAAAGACTCCTTTAAATAAGGTAGAGAAATGGAGAGTTGAAAGTCAAAACAACTCCAAGAGTTAAAAACATTTTAAAATCATTTTAAAATCCGTTTTAACTCCGATTTTGAAACCATTTGAAATTATCGCCTTTGAAAATAATAACCAACATATTTGAGTAATAAAAATAATTTTATCAAAAACTTTATTTTCCTCCATTTTCCAAAAATTAATTAAAATAGTCCAAAATTACGCGAGTTGTTACACGTCACACCCAATATCATTTTGACAGTAGTGAAGGCATGGGCATGGGATCCTTTCTGTCATGAGAGCATACATGTGAGGACCATAACCGAGACTTTATTTTCTTTAATTATAAATTGCATGTTGTTTGGTCATGAGTTGAATATAATGGATGGATGTCTATTTTGAATTACTCTTGTGGCCTTAGTGCAATTAAAATGGAATTGTTTGGCTTGAAATTTATATAAGGAAAAATTTGGGGTTATTAGAACGAGATAGGGTCATTCGAATGAATCTTCAAATGACCTTCGAATGAGAAATAATTATTTATGTATCGAACTTCCTTATATTCTCGTTAGATACCCCATTCAAATGAGATTCGATGTCGTTCGAATGAGGTTTAATCTCGTTTGAATGAGTCTGTAAAAATTCAAAAATCAGCGGAATTTTGTGCACTGTCACCTTGTGGACCCTTAGATCTTTGAGTTGTCAAGCTCCCAATGGAGCATATCAAACATGGGTCGGTGTTTGGATGGACCAAAGGGTTAAGGGCTTTGGGGTTTAAATTAGAGTGAGGTGGTGGACAGGACTCATTTTCTCATTTTTCCATTAGATTTTCACACCCTATTTCTACACTCTCGAGTCTTCTCCCTCCATTTCCAGTCCACTTCCACCATCCCCAAGCTTTAAACCCTCATTTTTAGTAATATTTAATCAATTTACAAGATTGTAACACCCATTTCAAGCCTTGTCTAAGGTAGAATTCGGTGGAAAATTTTTTATTGGAGCTTTCAAGAAAAGTTGGAGCACTCTCGGAGCTTCTTGGTGCATTTCTTGGAATTTTAGGAGCTTTAGGGTCATCCTTCATAGTTCTCCTCTTCAAACCTCAAGGTAGGGTTTTCCTCAATATATTTTCAATATTAAAAGAAAAATATATATTATAATGCATGCTAGAATATGGTTTTTACAAATATATTTTATAGTATGTCCATTTAAAGTTCTCTTGCCAAAATGGAATTTTTTAGAAAACTGAACTTAAATGGAGTTTTGAAGGATGTGGTATTTTTATCTTGAGATATGAGGAATATGCACAAAAATACGGTTCCATATTAATATCATGTTTAGATTCATATTCAAGGATTCCTATGCTTGGAATCCTCCCAAGCATGTGTTAAATCTTGTAGTATGTGGGTATAAAACATACAAACGTGATAAATGAAGATTAAAATAAGCTTTAAAGTGAAATAAGAAATTTGGAAAATCCAACCCCTAAATATGTTGTAAAATATTGATAAAGTGAAGAAAAATGATGATTAAATCAACATATGATCATAAGGGTTAAATTTAAATTTTGATAAAAATGGCCTTCATAATATTAAATATATTTTTTGTCAAGAAATATGAAGAAAGGGGGACTTTCTTGAAGAGGGATGATGAAACATGTCTTTCTGGACATACAATTACAATTTAAGATGCTATAATGATACAAATAAGTTTTTCACAAATTGTTGGTAAAATGAATGGCAAAATGGTAATTTGAGTAAAAGAAAGGGTCATTGTGGTTGGACTTCCTCATTTTATCTTATTGGACATTTTTGTGAAAAACAGGTGAAATAAATAAAGTGGCATGAAAATGGTGTGAAATGTGAATGTGAACTGTAAGAATAGTAAGAACGGTAAAATAATGTGGACATTGGATAAAATGTTAGAACACATTAATATGGACTCGGATGCAATCGGGAATAATTAAGAAGGGCCCAGAGCCTTAAGGTGAAATATCCAAAATCACTGGCTAGAGCATATGGTGGCGTCGCCGGCGTTGTGGAGCCCGTTAAAATACACAGTTATTTGATAAATTTCGAGAAAAATACAATATTAATAATGGAATAATGGGAAAAGTAAAAATAGATACTAGTAAATAAAAATGATTAAATGGTCTCTAATTATTTGGAAAGTTGGCGTAAATTGTTGAAGTGTGAGTATGAGCGTATAGCTCGGGTTCATTGCATAATAGTTGCATTTATGCTCGTAAAATGATAATGTTTTCAGAATTTGCTAAAATAAACGTTATATGTATAGTATTTTCCTAAAAATTGATTGCTTAGTGTTTTCCACCTTGTTGAGCGCGCTTTGCTCACCCCTACTTTTTATATTAAAACTCCCACCCCGGGGTACCTCCGATAGGGACGTTGGCAAGGACGTCGGTAAGGCCTCAGAGGGTACAAATCGTTGTTAGAAGCTCTACCGTGATATTTTAAAATTTGCGTTTGGAAACATTTAAATTTATGTCACTTTGAACAACTATTTATTTGGGCCTTGGGCAATTATTAGTAATAATACAGGGATTTATGATTTATTTATGCTATTATTATTATTATTATTGGAGACAACGAAAATTTCCTAAATAAATCTTGCTAATTAACTTAATTATTTAAAGCGTAAACCTATTTCTTAATTTAAAACCTATTTAATTATGTTCTATTCCTTTTAAAATTGTGCGAATTAAATTTTTTTCCTAAATAACAATATTGGACTTTCTCCCCCCTAACACCTTGACTCGGGTAAGGGTTGACCCAACAATCCCCCAATTTTAGGTCGGGCGTTACAATTCAGTAGTTGTTGGCAGGCTAAGTGGAGTCCTACTCAATCAGTTATGAGGGTGGCTTACGTTTCAATGGGACGTTAATTGTCCCTGACAACGAGGACTAATGGCACCCGATTATGGAAGAGGTGAATGGGTCACGATTCTCAGTTCATCCCAAATGGGATAAGATGTATCAGGATATGAGGAGGCAGTATTGATGGGTCGGTATGAAGCGAGACATAGTAGAGTTTGTCTCTAGGTGCACCACTTGTCAGATGGTGAAGGTTGATCACCAGAGACTAGCCGAGGTTTTGCAACCATTGAAGATTTTGGTGTGGAAATAGGAGAGTATATCGATTGAATTCATTACGGTGTTACCGACGCCGCATATGGGTTACAATTCCATATGGGTTATTGTGGACCGATTGAGTAAGGTGGCTCATTTCTGACCAGTTTCGGTGGATTACACGACATGGCAGTATGCCTAGTTTTTCATTACAGAGATAGTGAGACTACACCGGGTGCTGCTCAACATTGATTCAGATCGGGATAAGATCTTTGTGTCCCATTTCTGGCAGAGTTTTCAGGAGGTGATGGGTACGGAGTTGCGTTTGAGCACGGTGTATCACCCACAGACCGATGGGCAAACGAAGAGGGTGAATAAAATGTTGGAGGATATGTTGAGGATGTGTATTGTGCATTTTAAGGGTAGTTAGGAGCAGTACTTACCAGTGGTAGAGTTTGCGTATAATAACTCGTACCAGTTTACTATTGGCATGTCTCTTTTTGAGGCTTTGTACGGGAGACCTTATCATTTGCCCTCGTGTTGGTTATAGGTGGGGGAAAACAAGCTTCTCGGGTCGAACGTTATTAAGGATACGTCGGCGAAGATTGAGTTTATCAAGAGTCAATTTCGGGCAACTTAGGATCGTCAGAAAATCTACGCTGATGCGAATCGAAGATTCTTGGAGTTTGATGTGGGTGATCATGTGTTGCTGCGAGTATCTCCTATGAAGGGCGTGATGCAGTTGGGGAAGAAGGGGAGGTTTGTACCTAGATATGTGGGGCATTTTCCCATCATCGAGAGGGTAGGGATGGTTGCGTACAAGCTTTCCATACCGAAGGATTTGCACCGGATTCACGATGTGTTCCATGTGTCGTCGTTGAAAATGTATCTCAAGGATGATTTGGCTTACCGACATATAGCATTAGAGGTGATATACTTGCATCCGGACATTTCTTGTGATGAGAGACATGTCGCCATTTTGTGCTGTAGTGAGCGAAATCTTCAGTCAAAGGCAGTGCCGTTGGTGCGTATACAATGGGGACACCATAATGTCACTGAGTCGACATGAGAGTGCGAGGATAACATGCAGTAAAAGTATCCAGAGCTCTTTTTGGCAGGTACGTCCGAATTTTGGGGTCGAAATTCTGTTATTAGGGGAGAGAATGTAATACCTCGTGCTTTTATGCGTAATTTATTTCCACATGTTCATTTAATTATTAATTTAATTGGGGAAAATAAATTGGTTTCAGTAAATATAATTAGCGAGTTAAGGATTAATATTTATTATTATTATTATTATTATTATTATTATTATTATTATTTACTCCCGTGTAATAAATAAATAGAGATGCGGTTTATTATATTGTCGTTTATTAAGTGAAAAAGCGATAGATTATTATATTAATCGACGAATTTAAATAGTTATGGGTGACGCCAATGTACGCACATGTTGGGCCCGATTAACCCTCACCAAATTCCACATTTAGCTCCACTCCTTTGTTGTTCTGCTATTGATTGAACTTCACACAGGGATTGAAAAAATATATAATATATTTATTATAAGTGGTCTTAGTGGAATCACTGACACATTCACATGCAAGTTGATCAATCACGATGCATTTTTCCTCATTTGTTGCATCAAGTGGCCTGGTATTAAAAGGGACGTGGCCACATGGCTTTAAGCAACACAACCCACACAAATCCTTAAGAGTGATGGTGAATTCTCCCCAAGGTTCCACAAATGTGTGCATGATAACACTCTATCAAGATACAAATAGGTGGAGAGTTTAGTTGTTCTTAGAAAAAGTAAAATCTTAAAAGGATCTCGACGCGTGTTTAAGGCCAAACTTTTCACGCTTACCATAAATGTAATTTGACTAAGATGCAAAAACCATCAGGGGGACTACTAGATGCTTCAAAGTCTATATGAGAATACGGTAAATCCCCACGATCAAGCCTAAACCTTATAACTGAGAACGAGGTGGCAAAGGACCAATCAGTGTGACCCTTGGATTCTTATCCCACTAAGTCAGTCTCATCAACACTTTTAAGGGAATGTTTGAATCGTTTGGCCTATTAAGCAAATTCATTGCCTTTCATAAAATGGGAGCACGCGGGTAAGTGGTATACAAAGCCTAGCGTTCAGCCAAATCACAAGATATTTCCTTGCCAGAAGATTTAATATGCTTATTTAAACAAGCCATTGATGATTTTAGAGGTGTTTTGTGGACGAAAAGATATGAAAATGGTATCGAAGTGTATGCGATTAAAAATGGCTGGTGAAAATGAGTTCAAAAGGGATGTTTGGGCAAGTTTTTGGTGACAATAATAGTTTTTATCTCTATAAAGCTTTGAAGCTATGAATTTAATGGCAGGACAAAGTTAAGACGTGAAGACGAAAACGAGAAAAATAGTTTTAAATGGTAGGGAAAGTAAAAATTCAAGCTATTGGCGGTTGGTTATCCCATGTTTTGTTTTAAAAATTAGGGGAAAATGATGATCGTTGGAAACGAGGAACGACAGAGTTAACCCCATGGAGCCATGTGTCAAGAGGCAACAAAGATGTCAAATGATTGGGCTCCAACATTAAATGCCAGAGATATGTAAAGATTTAATCCATACGTGTAGAGTCCACTTATAGCATAATGAGTTACTTCAGCTAAAGCCCTTTCGATATAGGGTCTGTCGGTTCAAGTTGCCTTAGACTTAGGTTTGCCTATATGAGGTATTTCGAGGGATGGTTTTTCAACTCAAGATGCTTCGGTTTGAGGATTATCGATTCGTGGTGTTTCGTATAGAAATTTCTTACTCGCACAACAAATTTCTCCACGAGTGGCAAATGTAGTAAAGGATTATAGAAAAACCTCCTACTTAGAAATAAACCTCGTAATCAAGAAACTATGTGAGAAAATAAAGGACTCATTAAAGATTAGTGACATCACAAATGAGTGTGAGGAGTCAACAAAACTGATTCAAGATTAAGGTAGAGTGGAACTTAATTGAAGATTAAGGAAGGCTCCCAAAGGAAGCTAGTTGAAGAACCATGTGTTTATGTTTGTTTTAGTATGTAATTATGAGTTATGTTATAATATTAATAAGGTTAATTGGTACCCGTGAGGGACTAGGCCGGGTAGGACTTGAGAGAGATTTGATGCTTTATCGAGCAACCTCACTTAGTAACATTCGAGGGGACTGTTTTGGATGATTGAGGATAGAGGCAACCTTAAGCCATGACTTAGACAATTTAGCTATACTAGGTAAAACACCAAACTTTACCCAAGATAGCACATTCAAGCAACCTTGAGCTAAAAATATTGATCTTACTCAGCCATGTAGTTTGGGGGCTAAAACTAGATATGGGGGCTAAAACTATATATACTTTTCTGAAATATTTGAGTCACATCATGCCATACCTAATACATGCCAAATTAGTATTATCTCAAGCAGTGATGGTTTGATACGCAACTGGATAATTCGGTGCTAACACACTATGGCACTGACTGACACTGGTCACTCGAGTCTCACTAACCATTTAATGCATTTGACATGTTGTGACACTGACTGACATAATTGGATACCTCTGATAAGAGCTTCCACCTCGACATTGGGAATACTATGAAGCCATATAATCCCATTGTAAATCTACTATGATCATCTCTAATGATCCCCCATACACCATTGAATACTGGTGTTAACGCAAAAATTCTCCATCTACGAGGACCAATCAGAAAAGGACACATGTCATCCTACGTGGCAATATTCGACACCCGAGGAGAGTTGGTCGGCATCCGAGGAGAGTTGGTCGGCACCCGAGGAGTGTTAGTCGGCACCCGAGGAGAGTTGGTCAGTACCCGAGGAGAATTAGTCGGCACCCGAGGAGAGTTAGTCGGCACCCGAGGAGAGTTGGTTGGCATACCAACCAGGAAGATCAAAGGATAACTATGCATTTAATGTGCATTAATGTAGATGACAACACATAGCATACCAAGCAATTCAACAATTAGATTCGTTGAATGTAGACATAATGTATAAATGTCTACATACAATGAATCTCTTTATCTCCGATCACTATAAATACATGTATTCCCTTATCCAAAAGGGGAGATCGGGAGAGATCCAAGAGAACCTAGAAACCCCACACACAAGATACACATCCTTTCTCTCTCTACACCCTATGGTGCTATTGTAAACCCCTGGGAATAAAATAACAGTGGACGTAGGCTTTATTCATAGCCGAACCACTTTAAAAATCTTTGTTTCTCATGTGCTTGATTGGATTGCTTTCATCTATTTATCTGTGATCATAAAAACGGGATCCGGTCCAGTTTTTTGCATCAATATATAATTGTCTTCTTTCAATTTCGTCATACTTACTATCTAATAATGATATATTATTACATATATGATATTCCGAGTTCTTAATATGACAAATCCCATTTTTAAATTTGAAGAATCAACAGTAAAATGGGTCGGATTGAGATTTTATGGCACATCCTAAGCTAAGTGATAAGTTTTGGGGTAGAAAATATAATTTTATGAAACTTTAGCGACTTGGTTTTAATAAAGAAAGTTTTAGGGACCAAAATGAAAAATAAAAAGGGGCCTTTTCGTAAATAAAATATTTTTAGGGACCTATAAGAAATATTGCAAATATATGGTGTGAAATTACCAAAATGCCCTTCAGGCCCTTAATACCTTTCCACCTCATGCTCGACACCTCGTGCTCGGTTTTGACACCTCCACCGTACACGTGTCGTCGTTAGAGGAGAAGCCAAAACACGTGTCGTCGTTAGAGGAGAAGCTAAAACACGTGTCGCAGTCCGGTGAAATAAGACTGCAAGACGCCTCCGTTACGCGACACGTCAACGCTGACTCCCATTGTAAAAGCTTGGTCAGCATGGACATGTGTCAACCCCGGGATATCTTTGGAAAACTATAAATAGGGCCTTTGGGGGATCATTTGAAACTCACACCAATTCCTTGAGAATTTTAGAAAGAAATAGTGAGAGAAAGTGTGAGAAAGTTTAAGAAGAAGTTCTTAGGGATATTCATCTTAAGGTAATCTTAATGTTATAATGCATCTTTATAGTTTTAAATTATTGTTTTATAGCTTTACTTAGTAGTTATGCTGGTAAAATACAATAAAGAATTCACTAATCAAAACTTAAAATTTAGAACAAATCCAAGTTGATTTTATAAACTTGTTTGAAATTATACGCTTTTAAAAATGATTCTTTTTAAAGAAATTGCTCGTTATTATGGAATCCGATTTAAGTAATTCCAAAGTCAGGCCCGGTGAAGTTCTGTCTAGATGAGATGGTATTTAAGTGGTGCCCCTGTGACCCTCCATCTCTACTGGGAATGAATCCGAAAATGTTCTGTCTAGATGAGATGGTATTTAAGTGGTGCCCCTGTGACCCTCCATCTCTACTGGGAACCGACTGATGAGGAAAGACTATGAATTGAATTCTTCAATTACGATCAATAAGTTTTAAAAGTTAACAAATAGGGATTCGGTAATCCTTTAAAAGAGGAAGTTATTATTAAACTATAGTATAAACTGGACCTTAGAACGTGTACTTAAATCTTTATCAGATTAACGTGTGATCGAAGACTCAATACCAGTAAATTTGACCTCCACTTTGGGTGAGTACTCTGACATTCCTTGCGCATTTTAATTATATGATAGTATGCAAACTATATATATTTTGTGAACCGCTTTTATTCTCAAAATTCATGTGATACCGATGATTGATTCATTTGTGATATGTTTATATTTGTCCATATAAACATACCGATTAAAATGATTATTGAAAAGGATATTGAATATTGAAAATTTGATTCGGCCTAAGGGACCTCTTTACTGACTGACCTTCCCAGCTGGGTTATCGCTGGTGTGCCCTAAATAAGGCGTTGTGACGAACATGTTCGATTGACCCTCAACTACCGGGGTATAATACGGTAGAAGAATACGGTATTAGAGTGTACTTGGCCATCAAAATGATATGACTGAAAGAAAAAGATATCACATTTGATTTGTTGCATTCGTCTTATTCTAAGCCATCCAATTGTGATATATGTAATTTCATTTCAAAATTATATCTATTTACTGCAAGTTCTTCTCCATATATGTATATTCCTTCTCTTTTGACTTGAATAGGTATCTATTTTCTGAAAACCCTGGAATATTTGGAGATTGAACCTCATTCGGCTTTTAGCTGATGTTGCATAAATAACCATTTTTCAGGAAACCTTTAGGCTCACAGACGGAACGAAAATGGACTATATTGAAGATTTAGCTTTTAGAGCTCTTTTTGTAAAATGTTTATTTAGAGCAGGTCTGGCTCTCTTGTAATAAGGTTTAAATTTTCTCTTAAGTTGTAACTCGTTGTTACTTTTAATATATATGAAGTTTCCTTTAGAAAGCTCTGATGACGTAATTCCTTTACTTTCAGTATTTTACGATTCATAACCATGTGATAATACATCCGTTGCATTTATTTAAGGAAACAATTAAATCGGAATATTTGTTGCCTTGGTGGCATGTCAAGACACTCGTTCCCTAATACTATTTTGGGTCGGGGTCGTGACAATCTTATTATTGGTCGGAGCCCCATATTGTAGCTCGGTGGAACCAATTGCAGGTCGACGATCATCTACTTCTTGATCGGCGACATCTCAGTCTTGTTCGGAGGGTTCAATTTACTGGTCGGTAACTATCCAACCATCCACTTTTTGGTCGGTGACATCTAATGTTGTTCGGTGATATCAATGCACCATTTTTGTTGATCGGCGAAATCGCTCTACTGGTCGGGGACCATTTGCTTCTTGGTCGGCACTATATATTCTACAACCTGAGACATCCCCAAATATTGGTTGGCAAAAACCATGCAGTTGGTCGGCAACAGTAGAATCTTGGGGTATTAAAAAATGCGGAGCACCCCAAATATTTCTTTAAACACGAGTTCAGCTTGGGGGTAAACAGGGGGCTTAAGTTTTTTTTTAAAAACTTGTGATCACCCCAAAAATATTTTTAAAACCAAGTGATAAATAATTTTCAAACAGCAACTTATACCTGATTAGTTGTTGGAGATTAAATAACTTTACAAAAAACTCTACGTCTTATTTATGATGCATATCTGATAAGAATTTGTCCATCTCACACACATTTGGCACAAAAATATTATTTCATATTTTGAAAATTTTATTATTTTATGCTGATTGTTTGGCTGAATAATTATTCTCATGATAATAATTATTTTCTCTAGTCTCGACAGGTGCTCGGGAAGCTTATTAAAATTTCATAGGGACGAGATTCAATCCCGATGAAAGCTCTCGTAAACCTCTAGAAAGTAGTATTGCTCGACATCAGGCAATTTTGCCTCGACATATCAGCCAACATATATTATTTCATTTTTTGAAATTAATATTTTTATTTCTCAAACATATACCTATCATATATTTATTGAATGATTAAATTATTCTCACGACTAATCAATTCAGCCTACACAAATGGTAGAGCAAGATATTAATTTTTACAGGTACAAGATTCAACTCCGACGAATGCTCGGAAATAATCTTACTCTTCTGAAAAATATTATCATAGCTCGGCAGTATGAAATTTCACCTCAACGAGGAACTATTGATTTTATCATTGCTATGATATCTGCTCCAGCACAAATGATTCTATATATCCATTGGGATTCATATTCTATATTCATCTCAACATGGAGCTCGGCGAGATACTCATTATATATTCAGCTCTGAGGAAAAGCTACAACACTTATTATATTTCACCCCCAACGGATAGTTGGTCGGGGCAATTCTTATTTATATTCAGGCCCAGATATCGGCTCAAGCACAAATTATTCTATATATCCCTTGGGATTCATATTCTATATTCATCTCAACATGGAACTCGGCGAGATACTTATTATCATATTCATCTCCGAGGAGAACTATAACATTTATTATATGTCACCCCCAACGGATAGTTGGTCGGGGTAATTCTTATTTATATGCAGGCCCAGCAAAGTTCTCAACCATATTCTTATGTTCTGGAAAATATTTTTCTTATTCGGCATTATGCAATTGTGCCTCGACAAGATACTTATTCAGCTTTAAGGAGAATTACAACATTCGTTGTGTTTCACCCCCAACGGATAGTTGGTCGGATAATTCTTATTTATATTCAGGCCTGACAACGTTCTCGGCCATATTCTTATGTTCTGGAAGATCTTATTCTTGTTCGGCATTATATAATTCTACCTCGACAGATCAACGAAGCACTTTATTATTTTTAATTATTCTTTATATCTATTTGGATGCATATTCTATTCTTATTTCAGCATGGAGCTCGACAAATATTTATAATCATATATTCAGCTCCAAGGAGGTCTCCAACATTTATTATATCTTATTCCCAACAATCTGTTGGTCAGCTCCGAGGAGGTCTCCAGCATTTATTATATCTTATTCCCAACAATCTCTTATTCCCAACAATCTGTTGGTCAGCTCCGAGGAGTTCTCCAGCGTTTATTATATCTTATTCCCAACAATCTGTTGGTCAGCTCCGAGGAGGTCTCCAACATTTATTATATCTTATTCCCAACAACCTGTTGGTCAACTCCGAGGAAGTCTCTATCATTTATTATCAAAAATGTATTCCTAAAAATGCCAACTTATGTTGGTTAGGAAGTAAATGTATTCCTCCGGGAAGTAAAACTTGTATTCCTCCGGGAAGTAAAGCTACTTGTATTCCTCCGGGAAGTAAAACTTGTATTCCTCCGGGAAGTAAAGCTACTTGTATTCCTCCGGGAAGTAAAGCTACTTGTATTCCTCCGGGAAGTAAAACTTGTATTCCTCCGGGAAGTAAAGCTACTTGTATTCCTCCGGGAAGAAGTAAAGCTACTTGTATTCCTCCGGAAAGTAAAACTTGTATTCCTCCGGGAAGTAAAGCTACTTGTATTCCTCCGGGAAATAAAACTTGTATTCCTCCGGGAAGTAAAACTTGTATTCCTCCGTGAAGTAAAACTTGTATTCCTACGGGAAGTAAAACTATGTATTCCTACGGGAAGTAAAACTATGTATTCCTCGGGAGGTAAAATTATTCCAAAAAGTGTCAAAGTTGCTCGTTAAGAAAAAAATCCACCAACTCAAGTTGGTCGGAAATAAGAAGCTGCCAACTACAGTTGGTCGGAAACAAAATATGAGTATGTGAAAGCGATCAAGCAAAAAGCATTCAAAGTTCACATTCCACACTTGGGGGCTTCTACTACAAATTTAGTTATTCATTCGGTGGCACATTCTCATAACATCATGCAGTCGAGCATCAAATTCAACTCCATAAACTTACATAGTCGGGGCCCCGACTAATTATCATTTAAAAGTTGTTTTTCTTGCTCGAGAATTAGTTTTGATATTGAAGTTCAGGAGGCTATTGAAGTTCAGGAGGTGCATTCAGAAGTTCATGAGGCATATTCAGGAGTTATTATGCACATGTTATTGAAGTTCAGAAGTCAAATTTAGCATCTACAGCATTGAGATCTTTACTACTACTGTCCCGACCAACATTGAAGAAGAAGTTGTATGAAAATGTTTCGAAGTCCACCACTAGCTTGGTACTAATCAGATTGAAGAGTTGGGTTCAAAAGCTAGTATGTTACTCGACAAAGTATTCAGAGGATCATAAATCAGAAGAATCGAGCACGTGAAGTTAGCACTCAGTTGCTCGGCACAGGAGGCAGTTGGTCGGCTAGCAAACCAATCAGATTTCCTTGAAGTGGTTTGCAAGATTTACAAATGGGTTATGCTATTATGCAAATTCTTTTTAGTGTCATTTTAACACAAATAGTTATGCAAAATATGTTCTATCTCTTTTACAACATGCAGTGATATAGTTTGAGCATTTGTTTTGAGTTTTGAAGAAATTGTTTTTTAATTTGTTTTTGTTATTTTGGGATTTTACCTACTTTTTATGCTCACATAACTCACTAATGGGTAAAATAATCAATTTTTTCAATAATAAAAAGCAAATTAGAAACGTGGTAACTTTAAAATTATATTGTATTAACTGTTGACATTTAAATAGGATAAATTACACTAAAACTCCCTGTATCATTTCGAATTTACAGGTTACCCACCTAGTTAAAAAAGGTTGCAAATGCCCAATTAAATTTTAAAATTTGGCACTTTACACAATATCATAAAAAGTGTGATAACATTGTTAACAAAAGAGATAAAATGACTAATATACCCTCTAATTTCCTTTTACAAATTTATAAAAAAAATTAAAAATAAACACTCCACCCGTCCATCCCCAAAATAAATTACACCCTAGAGAAGCTATGACCGCTGATCAAGTTACACCCTAGAGAAGCTAAGCTATCGCTGCTTCGGTTGATTGTTTATAGTCAGTTGTTATGATTTCAAAATTTTGCGCTTCCAATTCTATTCCCTTTATATCTACACATATCGTTTTCTTGTATCAGCAGAGTGGGATAACTCTATCTCAGCTCGATTAGCCTCGGATCATGACCATTTAAATTTGAGAATATGTGGCTCCACGATGATGATTTTGGAGATAGAGTTTAGATGTGGTGGCATGGGTATCATGTAAAGGGAAGTGCGGGGTTTGTTTTGGATAGAAAACTCTTTTTGCTAAAGGAAGACCTCAAACTGTGGAATAGGGATATTTTTGGAGACGCAGAGAATCTATAAGGAGGGGCCTGGAGGAGATTCCCGAGCTAGATGCAAAGGAAGGGGTAGGAATATTAGCGAGAGAAGAGTTGAATCGGCGAGAGGTGAGGAAAGGGGAAGTGAGTAGGAAGATGATTCAAGAAGAGATTAGTTGGAGACGAAAATCACGAGTGATATGGCTTAAGGAGGGGGATAAGAATACCAAGTTCTTCCATAGAGTTGCCGATGCTCATCGCCGTTTTAATCATATTGGGAAAATTTCGGTAGGAGAAGTAGAATTTTCAGAAGAGGGGGAAGTTAAGGAGTCTATTAGGCAATTCTACGAAGGACTTTTTACGGAGGAGGAATAGTGGAGGCCTTCTTTAAATGGGTTGGAGTTCAAGAGCATCTAAGGGGAGGATCAAGCTATATTTGAAGGCCCATTCACAGAGGATGAAGTGGTAAGTGCTTTGAAGGCTATGAGGGGAGATAAGGCGCCGAAGCTCGATGGCTTTACTATGACTTTTTTCCAGCACTGTTGAGAGGTTGTTCGGGAAGATGTTATGGATTTCTGTACAGAGTTTTATTGTAGAGGAAAATTCCTACGGAGTTTCAATGCATCTTTCATCACGTTGGTTCCGAACAAAGGGTGCGTTGATGTGAGGGATTTCAGGCCCATCAGTTTGGTAGGGAGTGTCTATAAGTTGTTATCCACAGTGCTATCTATGAGGCTTAAGAAGGTGCTAGACCCTATCATTTAGTAGGTGCAAAATGCTTTTGTGGGTGGGCGACAAATTCTGGATGCAGTGCTTGTGGTGAACGAATGTGTGGAGGATGTCAAAAGTAATGTGCAATTATATTGCCAGCTAGTGGATGAATAATTCATGTCTAAGTGGAGGCATCATCATCACTCAACTAAGGAGATAAATCTGAATGGATGTTTAGCTTTTGTCTTAGTGGTATAGTGGAGAAATCAACCATGTTCTATCTTTTGTCTTAGTGGTATAGTGGAGAAATCCACCATGTTCTATCTTGTATCTTAGTGGTCTAAGTGGAGAATTCCACCAGATGTTGTATTCCCTATATAAGTAAGCTTTCATATTAGTTTGTAACAAGGAAAAAATACATATGCAATTCATCCAACATCTTCTTCGTTTGTCTTCATACTTGTTAAATTCCGCATAATTATATTTCCAACCCCAACATATTTTTGGTATCAGAGCCACCCATCACTCTTGTCTTAACTCTTCAAAAATTTTAATTCATTCCAAAAATCTCATCCATGACTTCATCCTCAAATTTCAATTTTTCAACCAGTCCAATACCTATATTTGAGGGAGAAAGTTATGAGGAAGAAAGTTATGACTACTGGAATATTCAAATGAAGACCCTCTTTATTTCTCAAGATTTGTGGGAAATAATAGAGGGAGGTTTTAATCCGACACAAAATCTTGAAGAAAATTGCAACATGGACACAAGCAAAGCAAAAGGATTACAAAGAAAACAATAGGAAGGATGCAAAAGCACTTCTCTTTAGTCAGCAGGGGGTAAGCAAATCTATTTTTCCTAGAATCTTGGGTGCAAAAAATTCAAAGGACGCTTGGGAACTATTAAAAATTGAGTTTCAAGGGTTAGAAAAAGTTATTTCCATTAAACTTCAATCTCTTTGGCGAGAGTTTGATAATCTGGCAATGAAGGAAAAATAAAATATCAAAGCATTCTCTTCAAGAGTTGCAGAAATTAAGAATCAAATAAGAAGTTATGGAGATAAAATTGAAGACAATTTTTTTTAAGAAGCTTGCCTGAAAAATATGATCATGTTGCTGCTGCAATTGAAGAATCAAAAAATTTATCAACACTCAACCTTGTTGAGTTGATGGGTTCACTTGAAGCCCTTGAGAAAAGAATAACTAGATTTTCAGGTTCTAATGTTGAGCAAGCTTTCCAATCAAAACTCAACATATCAGAAACAAGGACCTCAGAATATCAAGGCAACAACTCATTTTAGCACGGGCAACAAGGAAGAGGACAACGAGGAAGAGGACGCCAAAATTTCGCAAATCGTGGTCGAGGAAGAGGAAGAAATACTGTCACCAATCGAAATAATGGCGTTAATTTCAAAACTGGTTATGGTTCTACAAGCTTCAACCATAAAACTAATGGCGGAGATTTCAAATATGATTCTGCATGCTTTGTTTGCCATAAATCTGGACATGAATCGAGAGATTGCAAATATAAGTGTACAAGAGGCAAAATTCCAAACCACTCACAAAGAGATTGCCGGTTTCAACAAAATGATGATAAAAAGGAAGCAAATTTTTTTGAAGAAAGTACTACTAAACAATTGTTCTATTCATGCATGAGTTTACAACATGACTCACCGAACACGTGGTACTTGGATAGTGGGTGCAGTAATCACATGATCGGGAGCCGAAAGCGTTTTGTCAAATTGGAAGACCATATTTCGTCTCAAGTAAAATTGAGAGATGGAAAGCTACAACCCATTGAAGGAAAAGGAATTGTAGCTCTTCAGACAAGGGGAGGTCACACTAAATTCATTCATGATGTTTTATATGTTCCTGCTTTGACTCAAAATTTACTTAGTGTCGGTCAATTAATTCAAAATGGATACTCAGTAAATTTTGAGAGGGACGAAAGCAAAATCAGTGACCGTAACAAAACACGCATGATGAAAGTAAAAATGGCACCAAATAAAGTTTTTCCCTTTGTCATGCCACTTGATGAAAAGATTGTCTTAAAAGCGGACAAAATTGATGACCCATTACTTTGGCATTTGAGATATGGACACTTGAACTACAAAGGACTGAAATTGTTAAAACAAAAAATTATGGTCTTCGGCCTCCCCAAAATTGATGAAGAAGATAAAATTTGTGAAGGGTGTATATATGGTAAAATGCATAGACTACCATTCCCTAAAACTGCCTGGAGAGCAAAAGATCCTCTTGATCTGGTACATGCAGACATATGTGGACCTACATGAACTCCATCATTTCAAAACAAAAAATACTTTCTTCTCTTTGTTGATGATTTTAGCAGGATGATGTGGGTTTACTTCCTTAAGCAAAAGTCAGAAGCTTTCTCAACCTTCCTGGAAGTTCAAACTAATGGCGGAAAGGCAAAGCAGCTGCCCATTGAAGACTCTCCGAACTGACCGCGGTGGAGAATTCATATCAAAAGAATTCATTAAACATTGCAAAAATGAAGGGATCAAACGACAGCTGACACTTCGCTATCCTCAGCAAAATGGTGTAGTGGAACGAAAAAATCGTACCATTGTTGAGATGGCACGAAGCATGTTGAAAGCAAAAGGACTCCCTAACAGTTTCTGGGCAGAGGCAGTCAACACCGCGGTCTACATCCTCAATCGTTCTCCAACAAAAGCAGTTCTCAACAAAACTCCTTATGAAGCTTGGCACAGGCGCAAACCAGATGTTAACTTCTTCAAAATTTTCGGATGCTTCGCCTATTCTCTCATTCCCTCGCAAAAAAGGGAAAAATTTGATGAAAAGGGAGAGAAATATATCTTCTTCGGTTACAGTGAAGAATCAAAAGCCTACCGTCTTTTCGATCCAAAATCCAACCAGTTGGTGATTTCAAGTGACGTCCAATTTGATGAATTGAAAGGCTGGGAATGGGAAAATCAAATGTCTCAAGAGGCAAAATATTTTGAAGCTAATTCGGAAGAAGAACTAGCCGAGCCAACTTCACCGCAAAGTCCAGACTCACCACCATCAAATCAAAATACTTTTGATGGCACTGATCCAGAAAGTGATTCAGATTCCGAGTCATCATTTCGGAAGGTACGCTCATTAAGAGATGCTTACGATTCATGCAACGTTTCATTTTTCTCTTGTGAGCCACATAAATTTGAAGAAGCGGTTAAAAACCAAGTATGGCAAAAAGCAATGAATGAAGAAATTGAAACGATCGAGAAAAATCATACTTGGGAACTTGTAGATCAAACCCAAACAAAAAACTGTATTTAACGACTAACTATTTATTAGGACTGTTTTCACTACATATCGACTATTCGTTTCGTATTAGGGGGATTTTACGCACTCTTAAATTTGTGTTAATGGTGTTTTAATCGTCAAGCAAGCAAATATAATACATTCACATGTTGCAGCCAAAGTTACAATCATATAATACCTTCATAAATATAATAGAACCATTTTTATTTTGTATAATGAAATATGGTATACCCAAAGACAAACACAAACACAAAACAATGTTTAGTTACTTATGTAACCATCGGTTTCATCGATTACATTAGTATGAACTTGCACACAATTGACATTGTTCATAATATTCCTCAATCTGTTTGTTTCCATGTATAATGTCGCGGATGGAAAATAGATGGGCGATGTTCATGCGTTACTGGGAGGGAATCATTAACGACAAAATTTCGGGAACAAGCTACGAGGATCACTCACACAAGCGTATCGGCCTGACCCCAACATCCACACATTAATAATTGGTAATACTATACGAAGTTGTATTATATCTGACTATCGACGCTAGGAACAATTCCGTTTCGTTTTTCAGCCTAAAATTATTCATTTGTATACCTATAAAATTTATGCCATTATGAGAGGATGATAATGACATGATCTCTATCCGCTTTGCGTTAGTAAATGATAACACATGAATTTCATGACCAGATTATATCTTTGACAGTTAGCTTTTGTATTAACCAAATTAAATTGTAGTTTTAGTTTATTTCATACTATCAAGACATACATTGATTCAGTTTTATATCCGTAGAAAATTAATTGAAATGAATTATCTTTCAAGATGCTATAGTTTCAAATGAAAATATCTACGGATATTATCTCAATTAATATGGTTGTGTGATCACCAAATCTTATATTTGGGAATACAACTTTTCATAATTTTATTCTCTATTTTGTTTTTGGGTAAGATAATGTAAAAATTTCTTTATTTAGATAAGAAAAAAAAAAGATGAGTAGAGAGGTTATTTTTGCTGGAATTTGATCAATAATGCCGCAAATTCTATATGGTTAAATGAACTTTAAAGAATAAGTATCTAGAGGCATGGTCTATTTCTATACATAACCAACTAATTTGGGATTAATATTCTTTTATAAATATTTCACTTTTTTTTATAGAAATGGCTTTGCTACAAAATAATGATTTTTTAAAATCAACAAAATAATGAAATTGATTTACAGAATTTGTATTTCACCTCGTCAGCGCATTGCACAGGGTGAAATCTAGTAATAAGTATAATACTCAGCACACTCTCAAATTCAGACTCTGTCCTTCAAAAGATCAATATTTTGAGGAGGACAGCTAATGGAACCGGGTGAATCAACCGGATAACCCCACCAGCTGATGTGGCCACATGAGCTGGCCACATGAGTTGGCACATATATACATGCTATTTTCTAAAAAAAAAATTAAAGATAGAGAGAAATTCTTTAAAAAAAACAGTTTTAACACAAAAAAAAAATTACACAAATTTTTTTTTAGTAAAAGACAATTTTTAAACTAGTTTTAATACACAACATATTATATGTATAGATGGTCGGACTGCTTATACATATTGCGGGGGCAAACCATTTTTTTAAATATAGTAAAACGATTGTTTTTAAATAGTAAAAAATGGTCCGCGCCAATGGTATAAAAAAGTACGACTCAATGTCGCGTCACATTTTAATTTGGATCGTTAACGTGTTTGTTAAAAAATAAATATTCATAATCGCATTGTGTAATTTTTTAATTGGTTCGTGTTAAGTAAAAAAACAGTTTGATCGAAAAACAAAAAACATAAATGCATAGAACCGGTGTAACTATGATTTTTCAATTAAAAAAGGTTTTAACCAAGAAAAACAAGTTTTAAACATGTCAATATCAATTTTTTTAATAAAATGACAATGGATTGGAAAAAAAAACAATTTTTTAATGTCGACTCATGTTAGCAATAACCAATTGAACACGTCATGTCAGCGAGTCGCAACCGACACATATGACACGACACGACAAAAACAAAAGGAAAAATATTTTTTAGCAAAAGATGTTCTTAACAATAAAAAACAATTTTGACAAAAACAAAAGATTGTTTTAATGAAAAAAAAAATTAGTAAAAATTATTTTTTAAACTAGTTTTTATTCAAAAAAATAGATTTTATAAAAAAAAATATTTTTTAAAATCGATTTTTTAAAACATATTTTGTTAGTGCAGCTGACGCGGACCAACATCCATTAAATGATGCGGATCCGCGCCAGCGACAATAACCTATCGTTGTTTTCTATAAATATATATTAAAACTAGGAAAACATTTGTTTTTGAAAAAAATAATTTTTTATAACGAAAACAAATAACATTGTTTTTTTTAAAAACAACTTTTTACTTTTCAGAAACACAGAAAAAACCCTTAAAAAGTTGTGAAAAAAAAATCACAAAAATAAAAGTTGTTTCTAAAACATAAAAAGTTGTTTTAAAAAAAACAATGTTATTTTTTTTAAAACAATGTTGTTTTTAAAAAAACCTTTTTTAAAACAAATTTTTTTCTAAAAAAGTTTTTTTAAAAATAACTTTTTACTTTTTACATTTAAAGTAAACAGTTTTACTGAAAAATAAAAAACATAAAAAATAGCTTTTATCAAAATAAAAAAAAAGTTTTAAAATCGATTTGTCAGTGCCACTGACACGGACCCAGATTCATTAAATGATGCGGATCCGCGCCAACGACATTAACTGATCGCTGATTTTTATGTGTCGATCACAACACTGGTTATTATCGCTGGCGCGGACCTACATTCATAAGACAATAACCAGTGTAATGCAACCGACACATATGACACGACACGACACGACAAAAACAAAAGAAAAAATATTATTTAGCAAAAGATTTTTTTAACAATAAAAAACAATTTTGACAAACAAAATATTTTTTTAATGATAAAAACATTTTTTAAACTAGTTTTAACACACAAAACAAAATAGATTTTAGCAAAAAAAAAGAACAGTTTTATCGAAAAATAAAAGATTTGGATCGTGATCCGCGCTCGCTTTTTTATTTGGATCGTGATCGTGTTTGTTAAAGAATAAAAAATTCATAGTCGCATTGTGTAATTTTTTAATTGGTTTGTGTTAAGTAAAAAAATGATTTCGTGTTTTGTCTTGTTGTATTTTAACACATATATTTATGTATAGTGTGTATTTATTTATTTTTATTGAACGGATTTTTTTTTTACTTGAAAGTTATATGTTACAAAAATAAATAAGTTTATAGCAAAGCAATAAAGCAAATAAAGGAGTATTTTAATGAGGTGGCTAAATTTTTAACTCTCAAATGAAAGTTGAAGCCATTGTGATGCCACCTCAGCTGACACATCAGCCGGTGAAGAAATTCGGTAAACTCAATGTAATACCCCGTATTTTCTGTGATATTTATTTTTAGGGATTAATTGAATTAAATGTGTATTAATTGGAAATTAATCCGGATAAAAATATTAACGAGATGTGAGTTAGTATTTGATTATAATGTGTATATTTGGCAATATATGAATATTGGAAATATTGAAATTGTCGCGAGATTGAAATACGGCAATTTGGGAAATTTTGTTGGGACGCGCGTGACAGTCGCGTCAGGAATATAATTATTTGAATTAAAAAAAATGAATTTTATTTTTATCACCCGTATGGTCATTTTGAGTGCGCCAACGCGTCCGGAAGGGTCGAAATAGTCAGAAAACACTAGCCGGGGGTTAAGTTTGGGTCCCGGGGAATTATTGGGCATACCGGTAACTTATAAGGGCGTTTTGGTAATTTCGGAAATTGGGTAATTAAAACCCACGAAAATTAGAGTTAAAATCTGACTTAGTATTAACCCACTAAGCCATGTTCCAACCCCAATTTAGGTAGTGGGCTACGGGAGAAGTTAGAAACCATAAAGATTGGCAAAAACCAACCCCACCTCCATTAACACCTTGAGAAGAACTTATAGAGAGAGAGATGAAGAGAAGAATTCTGCAGAGAGAGAGAGAAGACAATTCAGCCTTCAAGATTCAACCTCAAATCCAGAGAAAGATTAGAGGCAAGTGGTTTAATTACAATTGATTTAATGCTATGCTTTTCCATGTTTAGGAATTATCGAAATTGATCTTGGAAGATGATGTAGACCCATGAATTGGAAGTTAAAAACTATGAATTATGTTAGGGACTGCATGTAGTAACAATCTGGACGAATTATGAATTCAAAATTATGACCCTTGATGATTTAAAAACGGATTTAAGAAGAGGTTTATTAATGTTCTTGAAAGAATTAGAAAACTAGGGTTCTTGATGAAGATTGATCCATATATAGCCCTTGGTTGATGAATTATTGGTTTTAGAACGTTATTAATGTTGTAGGATGGTTGTATGATGATACTATAACGTTATATTAGAGATTCATGCATTAAAAGTATGTTTTGGGATGATTTGAAAACTGCAAAACGAAGCAGTCCGTAGCCATACCTGGTGCATTCGATCGATCGATGTTCATCAGTCGATCGATCGACCACCATCGATCGATCGAAGGAAAAGGTCGATCGATCGACCTTCTCAGAATGAGTAAAGTTTTCCCTATTTTAAATTTTAATGGTGGTAACCCTTGGAAAATATTATTGGAGACCTTATGAATACCCTTAAACTTAAGGAAGACCAGTAGGCATGATTATGAAACTTGGACCTTAATTAGAATTCAATTTGAGGAATTATTCCAATTTAATGAAATTCGATAAGTGAGATAATATTTGGGTTAAAAGTGTAAATTTGAATAATTTGATGAAATGAGGTTTGGGGCAGAAGTAAAGACCTTAGGAATAAAGATGTTATATGGGGGAATAATGGGAACTTAATAATCTATTTGAGATAGGTTTTAAGTATAAGAAACTACGACGTGAGACGTGTCGACAGCTTAACTTTTATATTATCGGGAGACTTAAAATATATAATAGGGAATAATGTTATAAGGATGTAGAGTATACCTTTATTTATATTGAATTATCTAAGATGTGTGAATGCTTAGTATATGATTTTATATGTATGACATACCTACCATACTTGCTATCACGGGAGGTTACGTTCGCTTAGGGCCTTCTTATCCTTGTGTTGCCCGGATTTAGATTGGTACCTCGAGGACATAGTTCAAGAGAACGACTTATTTGTGAGTTAATAAGCCAGCTGACTATGGAGCGTAGGTATGTACGTGACCATGGATATGTTGAATTATGTTCGCCTCCATTTTTGTGTGTGGTGTTTATTCCAACGATTCCTGAGAGATTCGGAATTTGTGATCCTTATGTACGTGATGTACCGGGATGGATAGCAGAGTATGTGTGCACCGCAGCTTCGCCTTTGGGTGCTTGTATTGTATATTTATGATGCGAATAATATACGGTTAAATGAAAAGGAATTTGCTATGTTAAATTGTGTATCAAGACGACGATTCCAAAAATGGGGGGGGGGGGGGGGGGGTCAAGTTGGAGAATTTTCTTGAGAGATAGCCAACTTATTGATAAGTAATGAGTTCCTTCAATTATGTGAGACATGTTGTCCAGAAGGAGAGAAATTGTTATATACTTGGGGTGATTTACACTATTAGATACTGAACACGCCGGTACGTGGTTCGACGTAGTATTATTTAGAACTGGGATAAGATCCCCAAAATCCAAATTTCTGGTGGGGTGACAATATGTAGTGGTAAATAACGATTCAAACTAAGGGTTGTATCACCTATAACCCGAGGTACATGTGCAAGGTGACTAACGACTGATGGATTATATGAAAGAAATTTTGGATTCATTGCGATATCTTCAATTCCAAATCAAGTATAACTTGTGAAGTATATTGTAGTCATGAGGAGTATATATTACCTAATGGTAGAGTTGGGGGAAAAGCAAACATATCTATTTTATAGTGAATAAGGTACTTACAATTATTTTGTGCAACACCAACCGGCTGTAGTAGTTTTTTCTTATGTAAAGGTCACAACGTCGGGAATAGAGATTCAAAGAGTGGGCAAGAGTAGTCAGATGTGTTATTGATTCCTTCCAGAATGGGTGTTTCATGTTTTGATAAACGCGGGAGTTAATGCGTGGTGAGGTGCGGACTCCGAATGATATTGAGACAATATGACCAATGATGTATAAGGTATTTTACTCGAATGTTGTTTAATAAGAGCACAACGCGAAGTTCATTTATCGAAGATTATTCTGATAAGGTATCAAGTATGTTAAACAAACTCATTGTGAAGCGAGGGTTTTAGTAATTTGGACTTTTCTTTATAATTGTTTTGAATACTGGAGGATACCTATTTTTCCAGTTGTACCTTACTTTTCCGAATTTCGGGACGAAATTCTGTTATTAGGGGGGAAGTATGTAATACCCCGTATTTTCTGTGATATTTATTTTTAGGGATTAATTGAATTAAATGTGTATTAATTGGAAATTAATCCGGATAAAAATATTAACGAGATGTGAGTTAGTATTTGATTATAATGTTTATATTTGGCAATATATGAATATTGGAAATATTGAAATTGTCGCGAGATTGAAATACGGCAATTTGGGAAATTTTGTTGGGACGCGCGTGACAGTCGCGTCAGGAATATAATTATTTGAATTAAAAAAATGAATTTTATTTTTATCACCCGTATGGTCATTTTGAGTGCGCCAACGCGTCCGGAAGGGTCGAAATAGTCAGAAAACACTAGCCGGGGGTTAAGTTTGGGTTCCGGAGAATTATCGGGCCATACCGGTAACTTATAAGGGCGTTTTGGTAATTTCAGAAATTGGGTAATTAAAACCCACGAAAATTAGAGTTAAAATCTGACTTAGTATTAAGCCACTAAGCCATGTTCCAACCCCAATTTAGGTAGTGGGCTACGGGAGAAGTTAGAAACCATAAAGATTGGAAAAAACCAACCCCACCTCCATTAACACCTTGAGAAGAACTTGTAGAGAGAGAGAGGAAGAGAAGAATTCTGTAGAGAGAGAGAAGACAATTCAGCCTTCAAGATTCAACCTCAAATCCAGAGAAAGATTAGAGGCAAGTGGTTTAATTACAATTGATTTAATGCTATGCTTTTCCATGTTTAGGAATTATCGAAATTGATCTTGGAAGATGATGTAGACCCATGAATTGGAAGTTAAAAACTATGAATTATGTTAGGGACTGCATGTAGTAACAATCTGGACGAATTATGAATTCAAAATTATGACCCTTGATGATTTAAAAACGGATTTAAGAAGAGGTTTATTAATGTTCTTGAAAGAATTAGAAAACTAGGGTTCTTGATGAAGATTGATCCATATATAGCCCTTGGTTGATGAATTATTGGTTTTAGAACGTTATTAATGTTGTAGGATGGTTGTATGATGATACTATAACGTTATATTAGAGATTCATGCATTAAAAGTATGTTTTGGGATGATTTGAAAACTGCAAAACGAAGCAGTCCGTAGCCATACCTGGTGCATTCGATCGATCGATGTTCATCAGTCGATCGATCGACCACCATCGATCGATCGAAGGAAAAGGTCGATCGATCGACCTTCTCAGAATGAGTAAAGTTTTCCCTATTTTAAATTTTAATGGTGGTAACCCTTGGAAAATATTATTGGAGACCTTATGAATACCCTTAAACTTAAGGAAGACCAGTAGGCATGATTATGAAACTTGGACCTTAATTAGAATTCAATTTGAGGAATTATTCCAATTTAATGAAATTCGATAAGTGAGATAATATTTGGGTTAAAAGTGTAAATTTGAATAATTTGATGAAATGAGGTTTGGGGCAGAAGTAAAGACCTTAGGAATAAAGATGTTATATGGGGGAATAATGGGAACTTAATAATCTATTTGAGATAGGTTTTAAGTATAAGAAACTACGACGTGAGACGTGTCGACAGCTTAACTTTTATATTATCGGGGGACTTAAAATATATAATAGGGAATAATGGTATAAGGATGTAGAGTATACCTTTATTTATATTGAATTATCTAAGATGTGTGAATGCTTAGTATATGATTTTATATGTATGACATACCTACCATACTTGCTATCACGGGAGGTTACGTTCGCTTAGGGCCTTCTTATCCTTGTGTTGCCCGAATTTAGATTGGTACCTCGAGGACATAGTTCAAGAGACCGACTTATTTGTGAGTTAATAAGCCAGCTGACTATGGAGCGTAGGTATGTATATGACCATGGATATGTTGAATTATGTTCGCCTCCATTTTTGTGTGTGGTGTTTATTCCAACAATTCCTGAGAGATTCGGAATTTGTGATCCTTATGTACGTGATGTACCGGGATGGATAGCAGAGTATGTGTGCACCGCAGCTTCGCCTTTGGGTGCTTGTATTGTATATTTATGATGCGAATAATATACGGTTAAATGAAAAGGAATTTGCTATGTTAAATTGTGTGTATAGTTATTGTAACGTGATGAAAAGATAAAAGGGGACATATATCAATAAATTGTTTTATTACTAATTGGGAATCCGAGAATTAAAGTAGAACTCTCTATTTAATTGTTAAGGTTGGAATTAAAATGTGAACCGAGTAGAAGTGATAGAAATCCTTTTTAACTAGATAGTTAGGGGAAAACACATGAATGGGTACAGGAACGTTAGGAGTGCACAGTTAGACGAGAGGAGTATTTCATGTGAGAGCACGTCCTAACATGTATTTTGCATTTATTGTTTTAATTGTTATTAAGGCACTTTCTGTTTTCAAAATACTCTCCACTTTCGGGCTCTGACCCGTTTGCTTTCAAATCTATTTTTTTGTAAAAACCATTTTAGGTGCCCAGCCACAAGGACACCATGCTTAGGATCCTCATTCAGGTGACGAGCTGTAGCTGTTTGTGGAAGTTACGGGACATTGATTATAGACGCTTCATCTATCTTGACTATATACTCAGCATTTATCAGTTGTAGGGCATGTCGCCCATTTCTTTTAGAGGCACTTCATTTATTTCAGTTAATCAGACTTCGGGCATGTAATATTCAGGATTCAGACTTGTCATATTATTTTCAGTTGTGGAATTGTTGTGAGGAGTTTTCCTCCGGACTTATTACTATTGTTGGTTATTTCATTACTTCGTTATGGTGAATGGATTTATGTTGTTCTTCCATTATTCTTTTATTGCATGTTAATCAGACTCAACTTAAAATTTGGCAACTTACTTTTTAAATACTAGGTGGTTAGTAATCATTAAAATGTTTTCGACAGTGATGCTATTAACTGAACCAACTTGACATTTTGTATTGATTTAATGAAGGAGTAGCTATCCGGTATTTAATTAGTCGGGGTGTCACACTCAAACCGGTACAAGAAACATTATTCATATTTTCAGTTTTCTTCGCTTTTCAGCCTAACTTACTCTTCACATAAACAAAGTGCACAATAAGACTTAAATTAGTAGTAGAGTAACTATCTTCATGTGCAATATATGGATATGAAAATAATTTCCACGTTAAATTTTGAAAATATTATTGTTAGGGTTATTGGCCCTTTACTCCGTCGAAGTTTAGCCCCTTTGTTACTTCAGACCCCGGAGTTTACCCCCTTTGGCACATGAAGCCCCAAAGTTTGCTAGTTTAGCACTTTAGTCCAAAATTTAACGGACTCTTAAGTTTTTTTTTTTTTTTTTTTTTTTTTTTTTTTTTTTTGGCGGGAAATAGATTTTTTGACTAATTTATTAGTCAAATTCTTTAAAAATCATAACATTGTTTATAAAATTCATTAAATTGTAAAAAAAATATCGCCAGACTCGTGTTGTCGCGTAGATGGTTTTTATATATAAATTTAATAAATTTAACATACAATTGACATACTTTGTATTTTTGGTCTCTGTATTAATTAAAGGTCACCAAATACTACATTATTTACCAAATTTTGGTTTATTTTTATATACTAATATGTTATAATTAATAAATATATATTTTTAATCAAAATATAATTTTATTTACAAATTTAAGTAAGGATTCATATATTACCATATTAATTTGTACATTACCATACATACTACAATAAATATGGTAATCTATGAATCCTAATTTAATTTATAAATAAAATTATATTTTGATTTAAAAAATGCCTACATATTTTTTTATATCATGTTAGTATATAAAAATGAACCAAAATTTTGTAAATAATGTAGTGTTTGGTTACCTTTAACTAATACAAAGACAAAAACACAAATTATGTTAATAGTATGTCAAATTTATATGTAAAAATTATCTACGCAATGACACGAGTCCAACGATATTTTTCATAATATTCTGAATTTTATATAAAAAAGTTATAATTTTTTAAAGAAATTAACTAATAAATTAAACAAAATATCGATTTTTCTGCAAAAAAATATAACAGTCTGTTAACTTTTGGACTAAAGAGACCAAAATTTGGTAAATAATGTAGTGTTTGGTGACTTTTAACTTACACCAAGAAAATTCAAAGTATGCCAAATTCATATTTTAAAATCATCTAAGCAATGACACGAGTCCGACGATAATTTTTTTCATGATATTCTGAATTTTATATAGAAAGTTATGATTTAAAAAAAATTAACTAATAAATTAAACGAAAAATCTATTTCCCGAAAGAGAACTTTAAGGTCCGTTAAGTTTTGGACTAAAGAGGTTAAATTAGAAAATTTGGGGGTTTTCTGTGTGAGTTTGTAAACTTAGGTGTATGAAGTGCCAAATGGGTAAACTTGGAGGGAGTAAAGTCCAAATAACCTTTATTATGTATTTAAATATTTGACGAGTTATATTCGAAGATATTTTAAAATTTAAAATATACCTTAGCTTGAGACATCTTTTCATCTAAATGAATTCAACTCGATTAAGTATTAATTGTACTCACCCTGTAAAAATCAAAATACTAAAGGTTGATTTATGACCAGCTCAATTAGAATACCCTACAAAACAATTTCGTAATATAAACAAGTGACTTAGAAAATTTTAAAATAGTTTTTCCTTTTAGTTCTTGACCAATATTTTGTTTTGACTTTGATCCACTTACATATTTTTGGACACTATGATTTCTCACGCTCCTAATTTATACCTTATAAGTTAGGTATAGAAAAACTTAACTCGTGTATATTACAAAGATTCATTATACATTATAAAACTCCATTTACAAATCATAATTATTTTTAGAAAAATATAAAAAAGTAATGTATACTTATAAAATTTATAAGTGATCCAAATCATAACGAGTCATGCATGTTTATAAGGCAACCGATACTGATTGGTATGATTTCTACGTCAACCCTTTGGAAACAAGTATTTTATTTTCTGCAAATTGTGATAGATGTATGTGTCATGAGATTCCTTGCTCATCTCATCTCATCTCATCTCCTGGAGTGATATTAATGGATCAAGACTTAGAGGGTCGGTTCAAACCAGCTAATATAATGATAGTGTAAGATTTAGCCGGATTAATTTTCCAAACTTTTTATGGTATAAGTATTTTTTTGAGTTTATCTATGTGGCTCTTAAAATATATATATATATATATATAGTTTTATTGAGTCTTTAAAGTATTTTTTATTTCTATTAAGCCTCTGAAGTATTTATATAGTGTCAATTTGACCCTTACATTTATTTTGACCATTAACTTTACCCGAATTTGGGAGTAAAAAAGGTATTTTGGGTCATTGATGATTAAAAAACAATATACTTATACAAAAAACATTATTACATTAAATTTTTTTTTTGTTTAAAACAATTTCTAGCATTTTTATTAATAGAAAATGTTTATTAAAAAATTGTTTCGATATAAAAATATACATATGTGTAATTTTGTGTACATGTTTCGATATATTTTTTAGGATCAAATACCAAAAAGTCCCTCAAACATTTTTTAATACATATTTTGTCCAAGCCTTTTTATTTTGTTCCAAAAAGTCCCTCAAACACCCATTTAAGCAATATTCTCTTATTTTTAAAGTTCGCGCTAGCGGCATGTTGAAGGACTTTTTGGAACAAAATAAAAGTCTTGGAGCAAACGTGTATTAAAAAAATATTCGAGGGACTATTTAGCATATGCCTCTTTTTTATTTATTAGAATTACACGCATATTAATGTGTTATGTATATTATATATTAATGTATAAATACATAAAAATAAAAAGAATGAATAATTCCTAGTTGAAAAATAAAAAATAGAATTTAGAAAACACATTTTTGCTGTTTTATGAAAAACTTGATTGTAACAGAGAAATATTATAATTCAGTATTTAAAAATAGGTGTACTAAACGTAAATTCTTATCAGAATTTTATATAAACACGTAAAACAAAATTATAATTGATAACCAAACATGCCATAATTTTTTTTAAAACAATTTTTTTTACAATAACATTTTTAAAAAACAGTTTATATGTAAAAAAGTTTTTTTCGAAAAAAAAAACACTTTTAATAAATAACTTGCATTTATGGTTTCAATCACAATCTCTTCAGCATGTTCCATGGGAGATGTTAGATCTAATTGCGTGTTAGCAAATTTTAAAATTGGTCAACGAATTTAAAACAAGTCCAGCAAAAAAGTCTTGTTTTTACGTGAACCTTTTGGGGCCCATTACTACATTTTCTGTAAGTGATCCAAATTATGATAGACTTATGTAAGATGAGATTCCTTGGACCAGTTAATTAAGGGTGTCTCTAATGGCACTACATTTTTGCTTCAAAATATCACAACATTGTTTTTACTTCAAAATACCACTTAATTCTAATAGTTGCTTCCAAATCCCACATTTGGGCTACCACATATTTTAAGTTATAAAAATCATTTACACTCTTTCCCTCCATCTCTCTACATAGTCAAACCTTTCATCTTCAACTTTCAAACTTTTCATATTCAAATCCATTCTCCTTCAACTAAAGATTAAATATCAGGTTGGTACATTGAATACACTACCCATTTGAGTATCCTTTTGATCTTATATATATTGTTGCACAGTTCGAACGATTTTCAGTTTACAACCAACTTCGAACAGTTGGAACGTCTACACTCCCAAAGGCTTTGAACGATTTGCAGCAAACGATTTGCTCTCTCTATACACTCCAAGGATTTCAAGGTTAATATGACTACAATAACAATGTTTAATATCACCCACTGAACCAACAAACTTGAAATCCATGTTTTTTTTGTTATTTGAACACAAGTTTCAATTAAACCCCTTTTGAATGAATGGAAGGATACACGTCTGGATTGTTGAAAAAGGATATGAACTAGGGTTTCATTCGTTATAAACATACCGAATGAATTCTATTTATTCGATATGTTTATGGCGAATACATTTTTTTATTATCTAGGGTTTCATTCATTATATTCATGACGAATGCTATATTATTTTTCGGCACATATATACCGAATGAAACTAGGTATTACCTAGATTCCATTCGCTATATTCACCCCGACATAATGTCTTCATCTCGGTGTATTTATGCCGAATTAACTAACATAGTTCGGCATATTTATGCCGAATGAATTTGGTTATGTTTATATGTTGACTTATGTATTTGCCAAATGATAAATGAATTCATTGAAATACATGACTTATGTTAATACACACTACACCAAAAAGTCTAAATTGGCACCCTTTAATCGGCCAGCCTTGTCACGGTCATTGACCGTGACAAGGCCGTGACAACAACTTGTCACGGTCATTGACCGTGACAATCCTTATAATTATTGTCACGGTCAAGGACCATGACACGTTCGTAACAACTTCTTCAGCAAAAAGACCTACGCCTTCTTTTTTTTCCACCGTTGTTGGTTTTCCCTCTCTTTCTCTCTCTAAGCGATTTGGAGCTCTCTCTCTCTCTCTAAAGTATATTTTTTTCCTCTCTTTCTCTTTCATTTCTATATGTGTGTGTATATATGTGTGTGGTGGGGCGAGGGGGGAAGGGCGTGGTGGGGGTGGGGTGGGGTGTGTGTGTGGCAGGGGGTGGGGTGTGGTGGGGGGAGGGGGGCAGCGGGTGGTGTGGTGTGTGTGCGTGTATGTGTGCGTGTGTGTAGTGGAGGAGGGGGTGGGGTGGGGTGGGGGGAGGGGGCAGGGGGTGGTGTGGTGTGTGTGTGTGTGTGTGGTGGAGGAGGGGGTGGGGTGGGGGGAGGGGGCAGGGGGTGGTGTGGTGTGTGTGTGTGTGTGTGGTGGAGGATGGGGTGGGGTGGGGGGGAAGGGGGCAGGGGGTGGTGTGGGGTGTGTGTGTGTGTGTGGTGGAGGATGGGGTGGGGTGGGGGGAGGGGGGCTGGGGGTGGTGTGGTGTGTGTGCGTGTGTGTGTTCGAAATAACTTTAATTGTATAGCTTTAATAAAATAAATTATATAGCTTTAATTGTAACTTTAATTGTATAGTTTTATATGAAAGTAAATCAATAATTAGTGCCCATTTCATATGAAAGTAGGATTGCCCCTCATTATAAATTAGTAAATTAATAATTGTATACTTTAATTGATGAAATGAATTAATTGAGTAGATGAATTAGAAGGAGTACGGGATACACATTTGTTGTTGCGGTTTGACTATAGTGGATCGATGTTTGGTTGGTTAATTTTAGAAATGGTATGACCACCGGATTAATGTCCATATGGGGGTGGGATTTTTCAACTTTTTTTTTAAAATTACTTTGTATCACGAACAATATATATATATATATATATATATATATATATATATATATAGTATGATAATTAAATGAAACATACTTGAAATTACATATAGTGCGCATAGCTACTAGCCTTCTAGTTCTTATGCGTACGCATTCAATAGCCCTTAGACCCATTCGAGTCATTATTCTTGTAATGAGATCTCTCGAATTGTCCCATATGGACAGTTTGGGACTGCATAATTTATGTATACTATTCTTAGTGGCTTAAAGTTGTTACTTTTGGAGGAAGTTCTGCAGTCGTATCCTAATGTTCTCTGGGTACATACTAGATTGACAAGTGTGACTGTTATTTCAATTGATCAATTGAAATAACACTCACACTTGCCAATCTACGTCGTGTACTTGGAGAACTACGGGGATATGCTGCCGAATATTTTTCAAATTGTAACAATGCGCATGAGCTGTTAAGTATATTATAGAAAAATGCGGTCTTGAATGGGATAGGATCACTCACCCTTTAGAGGAGATGGAGGAAATATAAATTTTTATTATAAATTGAATTTGAATATAAATAAGACATAATTAAATGAAACATACTATAAATCTAAGTTTTGTTTATACTAATCCAAGAATATACGCTTCGTACCTTTAATAGGTGATTAGTTGTGGTAGCTGTGATGGGATATTCGAAATACAAAGAGTGAATGAGTGAGACAAATAGAATGGGGGATGCGTTTCACAGAGGTGCTAACGAATTTGTGAAATATGCAAAGAGATGTCATAATGATGAAGAGTTTATGTGTCCGTGTGCTAGGTGTAAGAATAGTAAGGTGTTTGAGTGGAAAACAGTTGAACTACATTTGTTAAGATCAGGTATGCAAGATAGTTATCGATTTTGGAGTTTTCATGGTAAATTGAAAGTTCCTTTTGTACCCGACCAACCTTCACAACAACCATTAACAAGTAGGATAGATGTAGAAGGGGACGGCGTAGATCATAATATGTTAGAGGATTTAGTTGTTGATGCATACAAAATTTATGAAGCAGAGGAGAATGAGGTTACTGATGATGTAGAAGGTTCAAGTGCTCGTGAAGATATCACGATAAAACTTGATGATGACTACTAAAGTTTAAAATTTAAGGAGACCCAACCGTTATACTCTGGCTGTGAGAAAGATAAAAAAACTTTACATGCCATGGTTGGTTTGCATAGTTTGAAGACGCAGTACGGTTTGTCTGGCAATAGCGTGACAGGAATTCTGAAATGGGTGAAGGGCTTATTACCCAAGGAGAATACACTTCCAAATAGCTATCTTGTTATGAAGAACAGTTTGAAAGGTTTGGGAATGAAGTATAAATCGATTCATGCTTGTGTATATGACTGCATACTATACCGAAAGGAGTATGAAAATCTCGATCGTTGCCCGGTATGCAATGAACCTAGATATGTCCAATCTACTAGTAAGGAAGGCACAAGCTCAAAAGTGCCTAAAAAAGTAGTGAAATATTTTCCCGTTGGGCCTAGATTAAAGCGATTTTTCACAGTACCATGGATATCAGAGGCAATGACTTGGCATGCTAGGGCAGAAGTAGGGGGTAATATCATGCGTCATCCTATTGATTCTACTACCTGAAGGAGGATGAATTATGAGTATCCTGATTTTGCTCGAGAACAACGCAACATTTGTTTGTCCAATACAATCAGACAACGAATTTAGGATGTGGTTGACATACGAGGTAATTATAATGAAAATGGTTGTTATATAACGTTACATTACACTCAAATTTTACAACTAATATAAATAAATTATCTATATTCTCAGCTCTTAAAGACGGGTGATGCGACATCAAGGCTTACTCGTCTAGCCACTGGACCCTTGTTCATGGCACAAGAGTACAAAAAGTATCGATTGAACGGTTACATTTTCGGCGCTAAAGTGTACGAGGAAAGTACAAATGTACAAAACTCGGGCATTTGATACAAGGATCTTACTTTCTTTTGAGCGAGCGCAAAAGATAAAAACCTCGTTGAAGCTGAAATGACTTACTATGGTGTAATACGAAATATATTTGAATTAGATTATATAAGCTTCAAAGGGGTTGTATTTTACTGTGACTGGGTAAGAGTTGAGGATAAAAATGCTCGTAAAGTTGATCCTGTCACCAATTTGATCATAGTTGACTTGTCCAAGTTGAAGAGCAACGACCACGTGAGCGATGAGCCGTTTATTTGTGCATTTCAAAAGGTTAACCAAGTGTTTTACTCAGAGTATATCAACAACGAGCCATGGTCAATTGTCCAACACGCGCCAAAGCATCTAAATAGTAGTGTGGATGACTTGGATGCTCCTACCGAATATCAATCCATTTTTTATGATAACCCGAATTTTAAACAATTTTTCAATTTGTAATAAATTCCAATTTGTACCGAAACTTCCATTTTTAATGCTTTTAATTGATTTTCACTTCATCATTTTCACTCTTGTGTAGTTTGCGTGTGTGTGGGCATTAGGGGTGTGGGTGGGGATGTTTCAAATTGAAAGTAATTGTACATATTATGAGCTAGATGTTGTTATTTTGGAATTCAGAATTGAGGTGTTTAACAGTAACAATTCATTTTTATTTGTAATAATTGTACATATTTGCATATCTTCTTCTAATTCATTTTGATCTATAATAATAACATTTTTTTACAGAAAATGTCTCCTTCAGGTATTATGGAGATGATGATGATGCTGGTTATGATGATGTCGTCTGGGCTCGGTGGTAGCGGAGGCGACGAGGGCTCCTTGGCCCCTAGGCTCCCCAAATATGGAAAATTGGGGATGGCCATTGAGAACAAGTTGACACCTGCGGATGTGGACGAGGATGTGAACAAGGACGAGGTGCAAGATGACGAGGATGTGGACCTCACTGCTTCATCGTCGACACCTACAGACTTTGATGATCCACTTCCCTATTTGTCTCCCTTCAACAGACCGATGTCAACACTTGGTTGGCTGAGCGTGTTTATATGGACATATTTTTTGGAAAACGGATAGGGCGGGGGTTGAGGGACCCGAATATGGTCTAGGGTGCACTAGTTCATGGATGTGCACTTCAAGACATCGAGTCCAAGGTGCTCGTCATGCATGTGATACCCGAGAAGGAGAACTCCCCATTGTGGTTGCGCGAATAATGTGGCACGATGTATATTAGTGGGTGTGTCAATTCGTACATCGTGTGGCCTACTCACCTCCTCAGAGTTAACCTTACCTCAGACATTTAGTGACATTGTTTTAAGTTTGAATTGAATTGTTTTAAGTTGTTACATTTGAATTCTATTTGTATTATATCTTGATGCATATTGTTTTGAATGTATATTTGCATTATCTTTATTTTATTTGGATATATGATGTTTGAACAGGTACAACGTTGCTATAACAAGTACAAATATACTACTGGGTAGTGGCAGTGGCCATACTGCCCAGCAGATTTTTTTTCAATTCTGCCTAGAATTGTCACGGTCATTGACCGTGATAATTTTTTGAAGAATGTCATGGGTTTGTCACGATCCTTGACCGTGAAAAACTTGTCGTGGTCCAGGACTGTGACACGACCGTGATAATTCTAATTCCCTTGTCACGATCAATGACCGTAACAAAAAAAGTTATCTCGCCCAGAATTGTCACGGTTATTGACCTTGACAAGTTCAACTTGTCAAGGTCAATGACCGTGACAATTCGGCAGATTTGGTGTAGTGACATGACTTATGTTTATACATGAATTCATTGGAATACATGACTTATTTATTTACCAAACTTATATAAGTTTATTGTTCATAAATACATGACTTATGTTTATACATGAATTCATTGGAATACATGACTCATGTTAATACATGACTTATGTTAAAGACATATGTTTATAACAATACATGACTTATGTATACCACAATGCATGGCTTATGTTTACAATAATACAAGACTTAGCTATGTTTATGACTTAAGGAATTATGTATTGCATAATACATTAGTTATCTTATATTTCATTATACTCATTAGTGTGTTAATTATTTTAATGCAGGTCTACCATGGATAGCCTGGTATCCTACTCTCACAAGAACTGGAAGTCGTTGACTGCCTCAGAGAGGAAGTATCGAGAAGAGATCCATGACCTGTCTACTGCGACTATCCTGGATGTAATGGAGGTGGATGCCCCAGTGGTGGAGCTGCCTGGGGATGTTGCAGTTGTGGTTGAGGAGGGGGATGAGGTTGAGGAGGAGGGACATGATGCAATTGAGGAGGGTGATGCCGAGTCGGAGTATGTTGCTCTCCAATGACCTGATAACCCATTTAGCATTTTACACAAGACCGAAACAACATATATCAAGAAGAAAAAGGTGCCTGAAGAAGGTAAATCTACCCCGGCTTACGGGGGCCCCGACGATCTTAGCCTATTAAAACATTTCAAGCATCACGTGGCCTACGGTATATGGACCGGTTCAGTGATAATTTCATTTCCCTTCAAAGTTAAACCATTAATGTTTTAAATTTTCCATTACTTTCATAAACCTTAATATGTATTTTGCTTATATTATAGGTGGAGCGGGTGCCATTATTATGCATCAATCACCGAACGAAGATCAAGGAGTGGGAATTCAGTGATCTCTCTCCAAGTATAAAGTAGGGTCCAAAGGACTAAGTTGGGGGGGGGGGGGGGGGGCTTATAACATGTAGCCACCATTATATAGACTACGCCCTTGTATCTATGTTCGTCGAGAGGTGGCATCCGGAGACAAACACATTTCATATGCCATTTGGGGAGATGACAATCACCCTGTATGACGTATCAGCGATCTTGGGCGTTCCTCTCATTGGATTACCTCTATATAACCCGCAACCCATAGTTGAGGAAGAGGATGATGATATAGTGGTCCTGTCAGTTGTGGACCTTGAGGTGGAGTTGTTGGGAGTGAGCAGGGAAGTTGCATTGGAAGAATGTGGCGAACATACGGCTGTCCGATTGAAATGTCTCACTGTGAATTTCAAGGAACGGTCACAGGACGTCAATGCCTCGAGTGATGACAAAGACTATTGCTCCAGGGTCTATTTGCTCTACATTATCGGGTGCACAGTTTTTCCCGAGAAGATAAAGAACAAGATTTACGTGCTCTACCTACATGTTCTTAGAGACGTGAAGAAGTTGGGGAAACTAGCATGGGGGATGGGTATCCTGGCGCGTGTGCATCGACAACTGGGTCTTGCCTCTCGTTCAGGTGTGAGGCAAATGAAAGGTTGCCTTCCTAGTATACAGGTAACTAATAATCTACATTCATATTTCGTTTATGTATGTTTGTCAATTTCCCCCCTTGTTTCTAATAAATTCGTAATATGTGTGTTTTACAGTCATGGATGTATGAGCATTTTACAGGGGTTGGCAGATGCGTTGACATGGAGTTCTATGAAACCATGCTAAGAATTGCACGTTGGTCGTTGCAGTCCGCCTCTCAGAAAAATTCATTTCAAAACCTAATCAATTATCATGAGCAATTGGATGATATGAGTGTTGGTGATGAGATTAAATTCTTTGGATTGTTTGTAATGTTTTCTTTTAACTTTGATATTTTCTGACATTCAATTATGTATTGTTTATGTGTAGGTCATTTGGGAACCCTACCGAGATTCTAGAGCTGCTTATCCCTTTCACGAGGCATCGTGGTATAGCGGGATTATGATTTGTTTTGAGGTGGGGGAGCCCTATTACCCGGAGAGACGCCTTAGACAAGTTGGACGGCTGCAAATCATACCTCGCGAGCTCATGATACCCTTGAAGGATGATAGGGGAGACAAGGCGGCTCGGTACAAGGTTAAATTTGATATGAAAAAATGGTACCAAGAAAACTGGCAAGACCACCTTCTGTCCGAGAAGTCTAGGTATGTGCCCGTATCGAGCTCGTGGGACTGTAGCAGTGATTATATGGCTTAGTTCCTGTCCACATCCCATCCTAGAGTCCAAAACCCAAGTTCCGCACGGTCGAACAATAACAAACATCGTTGGTAAGTTTTATGTGTAAATAACTTCTCGGTGTTCTATTATCGTTACTAATTTCATGTCATTATCTTTTTGATAGGTGGACGAGGTGCGCAAGGCTATGGATTTATTGAAGATCAATATTGATGAAGGAATTGCTTATGATCCGGGTGCATTAATTGTAAGAGATGTCCAAGCCTACGATATCCTAGCTGCGGCCATTGGGGTAGGCAGGCCGATTGTCATTGAGGAGCGGGTGGAAAAGAAAAGCAAGTCCAAAGGCAAAGGAAAAGAGAAAGTGGTTGAGGGGTCCCATAGAAGTAAAAAAAATAGTAGTTTTGATTAACATACGTAGGGTGGTGCCATAGAAGCAAGTCCAAATGTTTTGGATATTATTGTTTGTGATACAATGTTTTGATGTAGTGGAAATGCTTATTGGTTTTAATATTGGTTTCAATATGAATATGAATATAAGTTTAAGTTTGAAATTGTATTGTTTTATTTTTTTAAATTATAACTTTGAAATGTATGTAAATTTTGAAATTGGACATTGCAGTTTGTATATGTATGAAAATGTTGGAGTTGGTGTATTACAATTGGTTTATAAGTATATTGCATTTGGCTTGGCTTCATTCACTGTGATTATAGCAAATTAGATAATTTATTTCGTGCTAAACATAGCGAATGGGATTGGTTTGGAATAAACATCCCTAATAATGTTAAAAGTAATAAATTTTCTTAGATTCATTTGCTATGAACATAGCGAATTGGATCATTTATTACGTGCTAAACATAGTGAATGTGATTGGTTCAGGTTAAACATCCCCGACAGTGGAAAATAAAGGATTTGGTATGGGTTTCATTTGCTATAAACATCGTGAATTGTCCTACATTATTCGCTATGTTTAGCACGAATTGTCCAGTTCATTTCATACAAATTAATTAATTTCATGTTATTTCAATTAAAGTTCATTTCATTTCATAGAACTACATTTCAATGCAAGCTCATTTGCATATAATACAACTTCAATTCAAGTTCAATCCATTTCATACAACTACATTTCATTTTCATACACTTTCATTTCAATTGTACATCATTTACAGATACAACACCAGACTTTACATGATAAAACACCAAACTGGTTGATCTTGATAGGTAGATCGTTGGTTAATACATCATTTGGGCATATTTTTTGGAACTTCGTTACTTATTGTGCGTATTTATCAATCCAAGGTTTTACGTTAGGCAACGAACAACTATGCCAGTGACTTGCTACAGGGGGGATTGGACAATCGTACTTCAACTTCAAAAATACAAAGTGATTCCCTCAAACATGAGGAATCTCTATGAACATTGGATGCACGGTTCGTTCATGTCTCATCGGTAGAAATATGAGACATTGTCTCTTCGAAATAAGGACGCACACGCACTTGTAAGTTTCTGTCAGAAGATAGATGCACTCGGGAATGATCATCCAAGACTTCGGCATACATGGGCTTGAAAAATAATCCAACACATATAGAATAGTGTTCAGAAACCATTAACCAAAATAGTGTGCATATAAGTTATTATTTATCGTAACTTCTTCAATCAAGTTCGATCTTACATGTCTCCATCCATCGGGTCCAAATTTGAGGCATTTAGCAACGCATCTAAATCCATAATTTTCGTCGGCATAAACCTCGAGGATATCTTCTACGAAATCTTTATAAAAACCCGGTATCTCATTGATATACTGTTTATACGCGGGGGAGTAGTTCGGGCACCATGGGGCGGGGCGGGTGAACTCCGTAAAATCAATTTTCTTCTTTGGCCTTTGTACCACGGGATGTTCCTTTTCTGTTGATTGCCTAGCAAGTTCAAAGCCGGAGGGATCCCTTTTAGTTGACTTCTCATGCTTTTGCTCTTTAGCAATTGGTTTTTGACCTCTCGAACGACCCTTGCAATCATTAAGTACGGATGGCTCAAATATCCCAGCGGTGGTGGGACAACCGATGTCCTTGAGTTTTCACAACATGGCTCTTTGCTCATCGATAGTTGAGCATTCCCACCTTTGTTTAAAAAGTATCATTTCCAGTTCGTAGTCAATGATATGGTACTTCGCTAATTCGGGCACCATTGTTAATTTGCGCCAATGTGCATCGACATCTCCTCATAGTATTGGCCTACCCTCCATCCGTTAGATGACCAATTCATGAGCGCACGGTAGGTCATAGATATCGCGTGCCAAGTGTAGGCATGATTTAAAATCCATGCTAACGGTATCAAAAATCTTTCAATTCCTCAACAATTAGGCTAATGGCATAGTGAGAAACCCGGTCTATGAGCTCATTCAAGATAGGGATATTGTGGGAGTGCTTTAATTTTTACAAAGAATCCTCAAACTCCCTCTTAATCTCGGTCAATTGCAACTCAATGTAGTTGTGCATGCTAAAAAAACCTTGTCAAAAGGAAGTTGAGAACTCTCCAAGTGCATTTTCAACTTAGCGTGTGCTCCTTCATAACGGTTCGTAGTTCGGTTGCCCCGGTGCCTAACCATATTTATCCACGCATTGATGAAGGTCTCCCTTAGATTGTACCATGTGCAAACTATGTAATGTAGTATGTTCGGTATGCAACCCAATCACAGTTAAATAGCGTCCACTCTTCGTTAAAATCATTTTCGGTAGGGGATTCAACCAAATGCATCCAATCCCTCATGAACTTCTTTAATGTATCCTCATCGTGGATCTCTTTCCTAGCATGGAGCTCCACATTACGATGAATGTGGAAAGTGCAAACCATAAATCTTACCTCGGGGAACACAACTCGCAACGCGTTCATGCACGCGTACTCCCGATCAGTGATGAAAATCATGGGACATGCAAACAGATCGAATAGGGATTTCAAACGTCCCAATGCCCACTTATAGTTATCCACTTTCTCCGTTGCTAAAAAAGCGAAGGCAGTATTAAAAGTACTTCCGCACGACGTTATACCAACCATCTCGAACAATGGCATCTTGTGTCGGTTGGTCTTGTATGTGCAGTCAACAATGACAACGGACGGAAAACACTTGGCTAGTTGGATTGAGTTTGGATGAGCCCAAAAAATATCTCCCACCTCCATGGTAGACTCATTTGTTCATACCAATAGACACAATGTTTCTCCCCAAGCAACTTCATTAACTGTTGCATCGCCATTCTACCCTCTCATGCGGAAATCCTCAACTTCCCCTTTGCCTTGTAAATTATTTTCATGGTAGAAACATTTTTAACATTACGAATTTTAATCGTCGTTAGAACGGCCGTCGGCTTTACCCCACTCAAGGACATCTTTTCAACAATGTTTTTCTCCACCGAAGTAAGTCGACTGACATATGCATGTCCAACTAACGTTTCTGGAAATTGGTGATTGTGAACGTCGCTAGCGACTGACAACATCCACTGCCCATTATCAAGAGAAATGCCCTTAAAAAATGGACAGTTGCACTTTCTAGTGGCCGTGTCCGTCTTTCGCCTTTTTTCCCTTGACTACTACCTACGTTCCCATCATTCTTCCCGTGATGATTACGGTACTCACCACCTCTCTCGCAACCCAATGCGTAGACATCCCTTACGCGTTGAAGAAGGTAAGTTGGACTTAGTAATGACTATTACTGTTTTAACGGACCGGGCTTGCTCTTGATTCCAAGCAACCAACTCTTGGCGAGTGGAAAATACCTGAGAATTAAGAATATAATGAATCAGTACAACCTAATTACAATATATAAAAATATTACATCAATAATTGACATTATAATACCTACTCCGTAAAGAACGTTGCACAAACATCTACTAACACCGCACCACCTTCCGCGTTTTGGGGTATATCGATGTTCGCTAAAGCCTGATCAAATAACAGCTCATTGAAATCTATGAAGGCAACCTACATAAGTAAAAATATTATTAGTACTCAATCAATGAACTTGAATAACAATAACAATATTAGAATCAAAATAAAGTTTGAGAACAAGCTTGCAATGTACTTGATAACATAATCACAACGTATGTTTGAATTACATTGATAACATACTTCATAACATAATTACTAACAATTTGAATCATAACGTAGTTACATTTGATAACAAGCATGCAATGTAGTTGAATTACATGTTATGTTTGAATTACAATATGTCTATGAATTACATTGATACCAAACTTGAATTACATTATGTCTTTGAATTCTATTATGCATGGATATACCGATTATGTTTCACTAGTTCGGGGTAAAGATGCCGATTATGCAAAGAAGGTTCGGGGTGATTCTAACGAACCATGTAGAACTGGTTCGAGGTATATATGTCGAATATGTATATCAGGTTTAGCATGATTATAACGAATGGACCTACTTCGAACAAAAAATATAGAGTTGGTTCGGGAGGTTTATCTCGAATTTCTGCCTTGAAATCGGGCTCCCGATCCCGAACCAACTGTATGTTTGCCGCGTTTTTTTTTTTAATTTTCAATCCTTATGAAAAAACAAATATATAAGTAATGGTATCCAAAGTTTACCTTAACAATGGGATTCGTAGAGTTGTCATTTTCTTTCGAGGTGTTGTCATTGTCTAATGGTGGGATATCCATTAGTATTTGAATATTTAAAGAACTAACTCTAGATATTTAATAATGTTGTTGAAGATGGTTGATGGGGGACAAAACTTTAATAATGATGTGTGGGGATCAAAACTTTAATAATGTTGTTAAAGATGTTGTTGAAGATGATAGGTTGGATTAATGGAGACAAATTTGTTGGGTGGAGAGAATATGAGAAAGGGAGAGTTCGAAGTGTATTGGATAGAGAGAGAAAGTGAGAATTTGGAGTATAGTGGTATTTTGTGTTTTAGTTGGGTAGAAAAATATATATATTGAGTGGTGGCCCGTAGCAAAAATCAGATTTTTTTTGCTTATGGTATTTTGAAGCAATTTTTGTGACACCCTTAGAAACACCTTTAATTAACTAGTCTTATTTGTTGACTGTCATCACCATGAAAGTAGGCCGAAAGCCTTACATAGACTAATAACTTGTCATATATTCAAGACTATTGGTTTTCTTTGTTTTCCCTTGTGTAGTTTTAATTAGGTTATATTATACTCAGATGCCTTTGTTAGCTTGCCCCATGAAAAAAAAGTGAGATTCATAGACAATTACTTACTCTATAAAATGTAAATATACCCTGAAAATTGACCATACTTGATCACCACAAGGATAATAAGTTCACATCATTAAAATTGTGTTGCGCTTAAACCTATGAATGGTCTAACATCATTTGTTATATAAAACATCTAATAGACTAGAACTTGCACACATGAGATTATTCTAGATTGGTTAGGAAAAGGAGTGCTATAAAAAATCATAATATTAATGTTTTCCCTATTCTATTTCCAAAATTTATGGAGATCCTCTTTTTTTTTTTCAAATAGATAACTTGAGAGTTATTTGAAATATTGGATTTTTCCAATACTCTTCAGAAAGTAATTATTTTTTTTTGTTGGATAAAAAGTCACGTGTTTAGGTGTTATCACGTAGTTTGCAATACACACCATATTTCTTTATTAGTTGCATCCCCATGTAAATATGG